>JAWQRJ010005462.1:0-10229 GCA_033557515.1 Diorygopyx duplodentatus
AAAATTCTCTTTAAAATGAGACTAAACACTCTATAGAGTTATCTTTAAAAATAAGTGAGATATAACTTTTTTTTAATTCCCAGGCACTCTAGATGAAAACTTTAAAATTCGATATCTCCCTTATTATCGGTGATACATAAATAAGTTTGGTACCAAATTAAAGCGAATTTAATGTAGTTTCCGAAACTAATAATGATTTTTTTATCAGCATTGAATTTGTCGTCGAATAAGATCCGCTCGCGTTTTGTTTACAGGTTTAAAATTTCATTACCGATTAAATAAAAGCAAACGTTGCTAAATTGATCAATAATCTCACGGTACAACTGAAACCGTTTGCTGAGGAGCCAAGAATCTTTTGATAATGTTATAAATAACGCTCGCATAATCAAATTCTAATCTTTCCTACCGGTAACCGAGAACTCGCCAATCTCTACATTCTCATGGATATTGTTTTTCGTTCCTGGTATTATTCCATTTTTAATAAGATGTCGCTGTATTCATTTTTTATGACGCCCCCCCGAAAAACACTGAGGGGGGAGATATATAAGAATCATTATTACTACCAGTATCGAAGTAATCTCGCTCCCCCCACCCCTTAGTCACCTCGTAACACCCCCCTCCTCGCCGCGCTTATATATATCCCGGCCATAAAACAGTGTCTGAGTTTGAATTAAAAATCAAAATATATTGCCCGGGAACGTTATCCCCGCGTGCGGCGGGGGAGGTCTGTTTTTAATAACCGCAGGCCCCCCGGATTAGGGGTAAATTCGCAAAGAACGGGGGTTAAATTCGGATTTGCCGCAAAACGAATGGCAGCACGTTAAAGGTTTTTTAAAGTCCTTTAATTTGAGCCCAAACTCGATAGGGCTGTCTTTGATAGTTTCGCAGATACAGCAGTTTTTAACCGAAAACGATCCAAGCTAAGACGTACGTGCGAGATCTTTAAATGGCCATATCTCGGTTATTAATTGAGATGGAGAGGTGGTTCAAACGGAGTTTTGAAGGGATTTTAACCTAGATTGCATAAATAAATCTCCTCCGCGTTATTATTGTTTTGAATTTTCGATCTCTGGATTTATTGTGTACCTCGCATGTTATAAATCTTCCAACTTTCCCCCCTCTTTTTATGATACCTCACGCGCATTTTTCGTATATCCACGTGTTTTATGACTTCCCACTCTGATTAAAATGTTTAAATATTAAACGAGTCATCGAAATAAACTCGTAATTGCTTATTAAACTTTCGAAAAACGTTAAAGAAATTATCTAACGAAATTAATGTAATAAAACTTGATATTTCCTGTGGTACAAAAATAAGAGATATTCGAAAGCAAACCCATTGTCCTCTGATGAGCAGTATCTTAATAAGTACCATATTTTTAAATCAGCCCAGTGGTAGGTAGGTAGGTGTCTTTGTATTGTTGTTCGTGAGTCAATTTTGGGAGCGGTTTTGTTTATGTTAACAACAGACGGAGGGAATCGAACCCCGATCGATTTGAATGCGAGAAAACGGCTATTGTTCTCGTAATCGAACGATTTCTCTTCGCACCTAAAAGCTATCGAACCCCCACCCATCCAATCGAAAAGGTCTCGCCGAGACGTTCAATTTGATACCTGACACGACGTATCTACGATTATCCGTTCCCGAGATATCGCCGAAAAAAATGAAAACAATATGGCGGCCAGTCACGGCACGCTAGATTAAAACTTTAAAACAACGTACCTTCGGTTCTAGCCGAGTTATTTCGATGAAACAAAAAGTTTTTTGTTAAGTTTTTAGTGAATTTTCGAAAATATACGGTTGTTTTGCGAGAAAGTTGATTTTTGTTATTTTTAATCGTAGATGTGCGATGTTGGTACTCAAAGTTCACGATTTTCGCCGCTCCTCAAGGAAACGTCACTCATTTTTTCGTATCTTTTCGTTTCAGACCGCCGCGTTAAAAGACAAGGATATTGCCGAATTAAAGGGCCAGGTGGCGACCTTAGAAAACAAATTAGAGGCCAATATGGATAGGCACAGCTTCGAAAGTGAAATCTCTGCGAAAGAAAAACAGGTAATTTTCTTGCTTTCTTTTTCGAACCGCTAAATTTCAAAGGAAAACCGATCAAAGAAGGGATAATTAATAAAATTTCAACCCTTTTGTTTTCCCCCTAATTTTTTTTTTGTTTCCTTTCACAGTTTATTAATTAACAACACACTACTACAGTATTTACAGTATACTACAGTAAATACACTCTCCTCCCCCCTAAAGTAAATAAATAAATTAATAAATAATAAACCGCGTAATAAAGCCTTGTTGTTTTCTTGATCCTATTAAATTTCGAAGGGCCTATCGAGAAAACGAGTAATTAAAACGGCCTGGAAGGGAAAACTTGAGAATTTTCGCACCTGTTCGGTTTTACTTCGATACAACTTTAAGTCGGGGATTACTAGAATCGGCGAGGGCGGGGCGAGCAAATCTTCTTACGGGCGAGGATTTTTGTCTCTGATTTTCTGTCGTTTTCCGAATTTCCTTTCATTTGACACCGAAATCGCCTTTCTACTAGCGAAAACAGTCGAGATATCGCAGCTTGAATTTGTCCGATCTCAGGGGGCGTTGGAAAATTATTTCCATCCATATTTCAGTGCTGTGTTTATATTTAATAATTAAACGATTCGAAAAGATCTTTCGTTTGGCAGTAAAAATAATTATTCATGTCTTAGGGGTAAACCGGAAATGAGTTTCAAACCATTTATTTTAAAGCCGATTTTTCGGTTGTTTAAATTTTTAAATTCGTTATTAAATTACCTTTAATTTGATGTACCACACGTGTATCTACGATTTATATTACCCGAGATATTGAGTATTGAGCACTTCGTTGCTCACTAATTCCATTGAGTAGCTCAATGGAACAATCTTTATTTTTGGAGTAAAATACGGGTTGTTTGTACTCAAATTAAACCGTTCGAGGAGATCTTTCGTTTGGTGCTGAAAAGAATTATTCATCTTTTAAGAATAGACCGGAAATGAGTTTGAAACAATTAGTTTTAAATCCGATTTTTTGATTGTTTAAATTTTTGAATTCGTTACTAAATTGCCTTTAATTTGATGTACCACACGTGTATCTACGATTTGTATTACCGGAGATATTGAGTATTGAGCACTTTGTTGCTCATTAATTCCATTGAGTAGCTCAATAATAACCCTTATTTTTGGAGTAAAATACGAGTTGTTTGTAGTTTTATAATTACTTTTATTAGTAGTTTTGTTATTACTTTTATTAACTTAACTTGAAGAGTTTTTAATGTCAACAATTTTTTGTCCAGCAAAGAATTTTTTGTTCGCCAAAGAATTTTTGGCTTTCCGTTGATCATTTGATCTTTTTTTTATAAATACATATCTCAGAAATAAAAAAAGATACATAAACGGCGTTTGTACATAAATTGAACTGTTCAAAGAGATCTTTCGTTTGGTGCTAAAAAGAAGTATTGATCTCTTAAGGATAAACCGGAAGTGAGTTTGAAATAATTCGTTTTAAGGCCATTTTTTGCTGCTTTAAATTTTTGAATTCGTTATTAAATTACCTTTAATTTGATGTACGACACGTGTATCTACGATTTATATTACCGGAGATATTGAGTATTGAGCACTTTGTTGCTTATTAATTCCATTGAGTAGCTCAATGGAACAATCTTTATTTTTGGAGTAAAGTACGGGTTGTTTGTACTCAAATTAAACCGTTCGAGGGGATCTTTCGTTTAGTGGCAAAAAGAATTATTCATGTTTTAAGAATAAACCGGAAGTGAGTTTGAAACAATTTATCTTTAAGCCGATTTTTTGCTTGTTTAAATTTTTGAATTCGTTATTAAATTACCTTTAATTTGTTGTACCACACGTGTATCTACGATTTATATTACCGGAGATATTGAGTATTGAGCACTTCCTTGCTCATTATTTCCATTGAGTAGCTCATAGTATTGAGGATTTTTCAATGGGAGAATCCTTGGTGTTAGAGTAAAACATGGGTTGTTTATACTCAAATTAAAGGGGTTTTAATTGCCTGTCGATCTACGGAGTGATCACAATTTTTTTGTTGAGCCCTTCCATTGAGTCAATTCGTTTTTTCTAAATATCTCGGGAACAAAAATAGATAAATAGGCGGTGTTTGTACTCGTTCCAACGGGTTTTTAAAAAGCTATCGATCGGTTGTGTTTAGAACGTTCTAATTTTAAAACCGATTTTTTTCCTTTGTCCCCTCGCGATAACTATGACGCATACGGTTCACGAAACGTTTTTTTTTCCTGATAGCAAAGCGATGATAGCGGCCCGGACTATATCCGTTTCCGGCCCGTTCAGACAACTAGATATAGTTCGTTGGCTTTTGTTTCGCGGCGATTATTGTACCGGAGGTTTCTACAAACTAATAATAACGAATAATAGAGAAAAAAAAGAGGAAGGCTTTACGGTGATACGTGGGCTGGTATTGTCTGAAAAGTTGAGAGTAGCGGTTTGAGAAAATAATTGAAAGTACAATGGAGGATGCAATAAAATTCCTCGTAAACCGTCGATTTAATGTTGTTGTTATTTTTGATTTTAAATTTAATTTAAAATTCTCATTATGTAACCTTTTTTTTTTTTGGTTATGTTTAGAATTCGAATGGTGCGCCCAATCTTATCTCTTGCCGTTTCTGACCTTTCATAATTAGTAATCGAATTGAAATACTTTTCATAATGGAAAATGTGTTAATTGTAATTATTGTTGAAATATATAATAATTAGGAAAAAAAAATAGGGAAAATGTTTAATAATAAATTAAAAATGAAGCGAGTAGTAGAGCCAGTAGTAATTTAATTTATTTTTTTGTGTCCCAAAAAAATAAATAGATAGGTTATCAAAAAAAAAAACTTCGATTATTGGTTGACATCATTTGATGTAATAAAAATTAAACATCATTACTTGATCAAATACAGTTCTTCAGATAGCACTGTGTGTACGAGTTAATGCTGAAAAATAACAAAAAAGTAAGTAATTTTTCTCCTTTTTTTTAACTATCGTGTCCAAAAGATATGTGTAGAAAGTATATATGTATGTGTAGAAAGGGTTGTTAAAATTACCACCCCCCCACCCCTTCGTATAAAGATCGATATGTGTACGCCCCCTCTTTTCCTCTAATGAATAATGAAAAAGCCTTTTTACCAGAAGTATAAACGGCTATATTTCGGACGGGCTCTAAGGCCAAAACCATCTACAATCGTAAAAGGGGTTGACCGCTCACCGCGGCAGTAGGGGCTCCCCCCGAAAGAAAATATGAATATGCAGATAAACGCGAAATCAGATAATGGAAGGGTTGTTTTTTGGTTTCCTCCTATCGATCCGCACGCGTGTCGCCTTTAAGGGGGTTATTTCTACCATTGCGAACGCGGTTTTTAAGTGGCCAAATCGGCGAATGCGACTTTTTCGAAATTTCGTTTGTACTTTTGAAATCTACGCGAAATTTCCTTTAATTTGATGGGTGACACGGCGTGGCTACGACGAGAGTTACCAAAACTACCCCTAATCGACGAAAACTACCCCTAAACTTCAAGTTTTGATATCTCGAGAACGGTTAAAGATAACCAGATGAAGTTTTGGGGTTAAATTAAACGATTTTTAATTCCCTTTAATTTGATATACAACACTCGACACTTTTAATTACAAACTTTTCCGTCTCAGTAGGCCGCGGAAATAATTTTTCGCGGATATTTCGAAGGCGGTCAAAGTCGCCCCCGCCGTGCGTGCACTCAAATTAAAGCGTTTTTCACGCTCCGTCCAACGGCGCGAAAACCTTCGCGATCCGTCCGGAAGCGACCGAGATTTTAACCCCGAAACGAACTCACTTGTAACCCGTAAGAATCAATCGATTAAAACCCCGTATCATTCTAATTGTCAGTCTCTCGTACAGCTCTGCTCGAAGAGGAGAAACGTTCCCCCGCGCGCGCCCGCCCGCCCGCCCGCGGGGTTGTAAGGGGAATCGCGGGGGGGCGGGGGGCCGCGGGGGTCCGAGGGGGTTTCGGTTTCTCGCAGCACCCCGACGCGGGTGTAGCGTCAATAGTGCCATAGAAATCGGCGTTTAGACGCGAAATATGGAATATCGGAAGGGTTAGATACGATCGGGATGGGATGTGGGGTGGTGGGGGTAAGCCCCCATTTCTGTCTCCCCCCCCTGCTCGCCGTTCCGGATTCGATACGATCGAGAGAAAAATCTAATTTTAATGTGCATTAGTGCGACGATGTACTTAATTTTGATGGGCCCCGGAGGGGTGCTTTTTCTCTTTTTTTCGGAGGGGGTTGGTGGAAGGGATGGTTATTTTTTTTTTGGAGTGGAGCTTTAAGGAGTGTACTTGAAGATAGTAGAAAGTTTTTTTGATAAATTTTTTAAATAAGTCAGTAATTAAGGGTTTTCTTTGTTTTTTGGGGTGTACTCATTGGAAGGTGTATAAAAAGGTGGTATATAAAGCAGACCTTTTATTAACGTTACTACCTTTTATAAATGTAAAAGGTTACCCGGTTTATAAACGGGGAGTTTAAAAGGGATTTGTGTAATTTTAAATTCAACAATCCCTCTCGTTAATAAAGAATAATATTTCCTCCTCGATTGTGGTGGGGATACGCGGTATACGAGAGGGGGAGGGGGGAAGAGATACATTTCTGGGATAGTAGGGATTTTGGGGTCGGTTTTAGGGAGAGTAGTAGTGGTAGGGATGGATGATTCGAACCCTTTAGTCTCTTTATATATTTGAGTATAATTATTGATTATTGAGGAGGGGGGTTGGATCCCCCTCCTGATTTAAACAGAAGAGGTTAGACATGACGGGGAGTGATTAAGCTATATGCTATGCCTTTTCCCTCCGCACTCCCCCCTGGATTTCTCGTGGGGATATGCGGGAATAGAAACTGTGACAGAATGAATTGGATTTTAAAAGTATGCGATGGGAGGAGCGGGAGGGGGGGGGGGAAGTAAGTAATTCTTCCTTAAAATATGTTATCTGGATTAATTTACCATCTTGTTGTTTGAACGATTTTATGGTCGCAATGTTTGATTTAATCATCATGCGTCGCCTACTTTTTTTTTTTATTAAATTTACAACCAACTCCTCCCCCCCCCATTTTTATAAAGATTATCCCAGATGCGGTTGAGACGAGAAATAATAACTAGCAGCCAATCGTGTGTTTGTATTTCGAAAATTAAACAAGATATAGAGTGAAATATACGACCGATGTCTTACGAGATTACTGATAATATTTGACGCCATTTTGTTTGCACCTATTATTAACAATTGTCTGAGTAATAACGATTGCTAAGTATAGAGTTTAGTACTGATTTAATACTCATGGAAGTAAGATGGATTCGATTTCATTAGATGGGTCTGATGTAAGTTTTTTTTTTGGAAAACTTTCTTTTTTCAAAAATTGCCTGAAGCAAATTTATTTCGATACCAGTTTTTGTTGCAGATTTCGCAGCTCGTGGAAGAGTTGCAGAGGAAAGAAGCGACGATAGCAAAGTTGCACGAGGGGTTTTCAAAAATTCCTATGCTAGAAGAGCAGTTGGAGCAAAAAAACCAATACATTGCCAAGTTAGAAGCTAAATTGGAGAGTCAGAAAGACTACGACGATATAAAAAAGGAATTAAGCGTTCTGAGGTTATCCACCTCAGTGAGTCAAGATCAAAAACAACTGAACTTCGAACAGTTAAAACAGGAGGTTCCCAAAAGTCCTGTACTGCCAGAAAACGAGCAGAATTCACCAAAAAACGTACCGCCACATTTCCAAAATGTCGAAACTTTCGGTACTTTATTAGGAGAGGAAATCGTGGCCAACTGGAGACGAAGCATCGAAACTTTGAACAACAAAGTACTGAACAACCCCGTAAGTGATAGCACGTCGATTTTAATGACGGATCAAACAGAGAAAAGCACCGCCTCAACCCCCCAACCTCAAGAAGTAATCAGACAGAATTCTCCGATAATAAACGGCCAAATACAGAACCCGAAAAGCCCAGAGGACAACAACAATCACAACCTTTCCAACAACAACAACATACCCATCGGACTGTCAACTCCCAACGCCACCACCGTCTTGGCAAACAACTTCCTCAAAGCCGAAGACCTAAAAAGCCCGTTCAGATTCGAAGATCACCCCCAACAACAGCACCAACAGAGATCTTTCAGATTCGCCGAAGACATGGGACTACCCCCGGGATCCATGGTGGGGAGACTGGGCGAAAGTCTCATCCCGAAAGGGGACCCCATGGAGGCGCGACTCCAAGAAATGTTGAGATTCAACATGGACAAGTACGCTAGTCAGAACTTGGATACTCTGCACATCTCGAGGAAGGTCAGGGAGTTACTTTCGATTCACAACATCGGGCAGAGATTGTTCGCGAAGTACATCCTGGGATTGTCGCAGGGAACGGTCTCCGAGCTGCTCTCCAAGCCGAAACCTTGGGACAAACTCACCGAGAAGGGCAGAGACAGCTATCGGAAGATGCACGCTTGGGCGTGCGACGAGAACGCCGTTTTGATGCTGAAATCTTTAATACCAAAGAAAGGTAGGATTTGATAATATTAAATTGAGAAAAAAAAATTAATCTTGTTTTTTTCTTCTAAATGTTATTCAAAAATTTGGAATCTACGCGAAATTCCCTTTAATTTGATGCGTAACACGGTATAGCTACGATTAAATTCAATAAAACTACCCTTAAATGATAAAAACCACCCCTTAAGCGAGAAAAACAACCCTTAAACTTTAAAACGGGATATCTTGGAAACGGTTAAAGATAACTAGGTGATGTTTGGGGTTAAAATAAAGGATTTCTAATAGGTTTTCGAATGGTAGTCAGAAAAATGGTGTATCTAAAAAATTATCCCCAATTTAACTATTAAAAAAAAATAGATTCTTAATTTACGCGAAATTTCCTTTAATCTGATGGGTAACACGACGTAGCTGCAATTAAAATTGCCAAAACTACCCTCCAAACACCAAAGAAACTATCCCCTAAACACAAAAAAAAACTATCCCCTAAACACTAAAAAACTACCCCTAAACACAACAAATTTTTTTTTTTTTAAAAAAATGACTTTTTTCTCTGGGAGTATGAAAATTTCGGTGAAATCGATAAGTTGGGGGTGTTTGTATTTTAGGGACATTAAAGTATGTTCTTTTAGGTATAAAATTGTTTTTGTTGCATTTAATTACCAAAAGCCGTTTGGAAGATATGATTTTTTTTATTTATTAGTGGTTTTCGGGTAAATTTCGGATAAACCCGGATATCTCGGTTGCTTTTCGGGGTATCGAATTGAAAGTTTCAGGATATAACTTAGAATATCAACGTTTTAAGATGGCTTTTAGATTATTTTGTTACAACTTACTGGTTTTAATCTACGATTTTTTTAAATTTTATTTTGAGAAGATTAATAATTTTTTCTTGGGAGAGATTTTTTCTCTGGGAGTTTGAAATTTTTTTCTCTCTTGAGATTTTCGGTGCAATCGATAAGTTGGGGGTGTTTCTATTTTAGGGACGTTAAAGTTTGTTCTTTTAGGTATAAAATTGTTTGTGTTGCATTTAATTCCCAAAAGCCGTTTGGAAGATATGATTTTTTTTATTTATTAGTGGTTTTCGGGTAAATTTCGGATAAACCCGGATATCTCGCTAATTTTTGGGGATATTCAATTGAAATTCTCAGGATATAACTTCGAAAGTTAACGTTTTAAGATGGCTTTTAGATTATTTTGTTACCACTTACTGGTTTTGATCTACGATTTTTTTAAATTTTATTTTGAGAAGATTAATAATTTTTTCTTTTGGGAATTTGAGATTTTTTTCTCTGGGATTTGAATTTTTTTCTCTGGGATTTGAATTTTCTTTCTCTCTTGAGATTTTCGGTGGAATCTATAAGTTGGGAGTGTTAGTTGGGGGTGTTTGTATTTTAGGGACGTTAGAATATGTTCTTTTAAGTATAAAATTGTTTTTGTTGCATTTAATTCCCAAAAGCCGTTTGGAAGATACGATTTTTTTTATTTATTGGTGGTGGTTTTCGGGTAAATTTCGGATAAACCCGGATATCTCGCTAATTTTTGGGGATATTCAATTCAAATTCTCAGGATATAACTTCGAAAGTTAACGTTTTAAGATGGCTTTTAGATTATTTTGTTACAACTTACTGGTTTTGATCTACGATTTTTTTAAATTTTATTTTGAGAAGATTGAGA
>JAWQRJ010005463.1:0-10226 GCA_033557515.1 Diorygopyx duplodentatus
GTCAACTTAAGATATAGCCGGAACCGCCAGCTTATTGAAAAGTGAATGTAGATTAAGAACATAAAATAAAGTTGGGGTCATTCCATTTAAATTATCAAAGCGGTTGAAAATATAGCTTATTTAAAATATTTTAATTCTTTAGTTCCCTTCTTACCATATTCAATTTCAAATTTTCAGACTACTAGCTTTATTTGTTCCCCATATATTTCTAATGGACACCCTGTATTATAGGTACATCAATCAATTAACCAAGTAAAATTCTTTTAAATTTTTCTTATTGTTAATGTGCCGCCAAATTTTTTAATTATTAAAAGTCTACTGTGATGAAAAAAAGGTTGAGAATCACTGATCTAAAGTAAACAATACTTTTACAACTTTGGAAGTGTTTTTCAAAAGCTTATAACTTTTATACTATAACTTATAATAAGTTATAACTACATATTATTTGTGTAGGTAAAAGATTTATAATTAAAGATATTTTCAGTAAACATTGGTTAAATGGTAAACATTTAAATTCTACTATTTTTGAGTGTTATAAATTTTGATATATTTGGAAAAAAATAATAGATGTAGCAATTTTTAATTGAGTTTTAGACAATGGAAACTTTTAAATTTTCACACTTCAATAGTGATAATTGAAAAAATCATTAAAATAACACTTCAGTAGTGTTATCCCAATGATTTTTTCAAAATGGAATCATTTATTTCATTATTACCATATCACGGTAATAATTAAATAAATCAATAATGACGCAAAATAAATTATGCATAAAGCAATTACTAATCTGCTTATGAAAATAATTCTCAAATCCCCACTATTGGAAACACAACTTTGGAAAAACCTATTATCTAAAAGTTTATTTTAAAACGTTACAACAATTTTAACAACAAAATATTAATTCTTGGAAACAGCTTAACATGCAATATATTTAGAAGTTCCAGTCACTGAAAAAAAAACCTTTTTTGACCAATGCCATCTACATCTTAACATATTATTAGGGTGAGATTATTAACTATTTGTATTCAAAGCTGGGACCGTTCATTCGTTTTGGTAATTGGCTTCAATAAAATTTACAAATTTCTATCAGTATTCAAAATGTTTGCTCTGAGAATTTTTATTGGTATACACTGCATAAAGTGTTTAAAGTTAAATGTGCGCTATTATTAACTATTTTTATTGCAGCTACTTCAATTAAACGACTGCTTTTACAGTATTTTTTATGTAGAGTTCGATGTGGAAACCAAGATGAACTTTGGGAGAATACAGATTTCGTAATATATTCAAATTGGATCTATTTTTAGTGTTGATATTTTTTAACAATAACTTTAAAAATATTTGGGAGATTCTTGTAATAAATATGTGTATTTTGGGGAAGTTTTCGTGAACAATCGGTCGAAATTATAAAATACATTTCGATAAATGCGACTGTTTTCGTATACCATGTGTTTGGAAGAAACAGTGGGTTAACATTCTATTGCTCGTAGACAATTCTTATTGGTCTACTATAACGTCTGAGAGAATAAAGAAGAGCAGTTTTCGGAAGAAAAGTTTACGTTATGACCATACCAAAGTAAAAAGGTACATTCTTATAAGATTTCTAATCAGCATCACTGAAATAAAAATGGCGGAGCCAATATGGTGGACTTGAATATCAAAACTTGATTAGACTAACACAAAAACGCGCATATTATGGTTTTAGGCTCCCCTAATTACGAGTCTTTAGTTAAAATTTCAAAAGTCAAAATGGCGCATCCAATATGGCGCACACAAATTAACACAACAGCGCGTATATTACGACTTTGAGAGTCCTTAATTACGAATCTGTAAAAATGGTGTAGTCAAATATTAAAAATTAATATAAAAACGTAAGTAATGGTTTTAGAAAGTCAAATGAATGTAAAAATATTATAGTGTGGGGTTTGAAATACCGGTAATTGTGAATCTATACTTAAAGATTGAGGAAAAGTTGTTGTAGATAAGAAGTTTAGGCTGACCTAAACAGTACTTATCAACTTATAAATTTGTACTCAAAATAAATAATAAAGTGGTTAATAATACGTAGTAATAAAAATGTGAATGAAATATTTTAAAAGCTTTAAAATAATGTATGAGAAATAAGAAGAATTAATAAATCAGAAAAATGTATATTAAATTAGAAAAGAAGAAATAAATTATAAAAGATTTTCAACGTTTAACCACATCTTTCTAAGCAGAAAATAAATCAAGTTAATTCAACTTGATGTGTATTCCGCTGACAGCAAAGACGGCTTTAAGTTACCGACCCAAACTTGCAGGATTTATAGCGTTGGATGAAAAAGTCTATAATAATTGGTTACAAATCTCAAATAAATCAAATAACTTCGCAACTACATAAAATTATGCTATACAGCATCTATTAGCAGAGATCTATTGACGGACGCGGCGCGGACGATAGTTTAATCGTTGGCCGTACGATGGCGCCACCAGTATTAGAGGACTTTAAAAAATATTTAGAATATGTAGAAACTCAGAAGAACACTGAAAGTCCGAACTCCGCTAAGAATATAAAGTGAGTTTTTGCTTATTGTAGCGAGGTTGCGGACATAGGGAGGCATTGTATGCTGGTAGAACGGAACTAGCTCGGTCTGTTAGTTTTACCTTTCACCACACGATGGCGCCAAAAGCGGGCAAGCTGGGTTAGGGGTAGAAAACAATGTTTTTTTGTTTTTATCCCCGACTGAGCTCGGTTTTCCTGGTATTAATATATAATACAAAAAAATATTAAACATTTTTTTTAGAAATAAGTAGGTTATTTACAAATTTTAAAGGGCTCAACTTTTTGGGGATACATTTTTGAAAGCATATCAAACAAATTCATATTCACCATGCTCAGCGCCTACTTTGCCCCCCGCAAAAGGTTTATTAAATCCTTTGACTATGTCTTGGTACCTTTTCGTACTTTGTGAGCCCTGATATGAACTCACTAACAACCTTTTAATGACGTCTTCCATATTTTCTTTTCTAAAACATTTTCTTGCGAAGTGCTCCCTATAATTTGTCCCTAGTTTTATACCCCGGTAAAATTTGCTGAGTGCAATTGTCTTCACAGTTATATTGGTATGTAATAAAACTTAACATTTTTTATTGGTTTTGTCGAATAGTTGGCCTTTGCTTACCAAGTCATTAAAAGATTCAAGCGTCATTAACGTTATAATAAAATTGATTGTTTTGAATACTGCAATTTTCGTCCCAGCAATTGGTAATTTGACTTTTAAAAGATTGAAAACAGATTTCTCGAACCACTCGTTCCATTACCACACTATCATAACACGCCAGAAACAATTGAATTGAAAACAATTACATTTTGCAAAACTTGATATAACTCGTCATAGGGGTTGAAAAGTTCAAGAATAAAAATAATTTTGGACTGTTCCTTCACATGTCCTCTTTAAAAACACTTTAATGGAAATTGATGGTAACAGATATTTAGGTTATATCTCAACAGTTAAAAAACAAAAGTCAAAGGAAAATGGCAAAGTTGATTCTATAGGCGACAAAATTATTAGAAATCTTCAAGTTAAGATTTTACGATTACGATTTAACATAACGTTTTTGGTAATTTCAATTTTATTAATATAAAGATTACCTGTAAATCTACTTTTGAATGCTAACTTCTGGTTTATTTAAACCATAAAATGACTCTTATAAAATGGAAATTGACAAACAGTAATAAAAAACAATAGGGTATATTACGCACCTATAAATTGTGGGAATTGAAGTTATCACGCAGTTAGCATCAGCAGTAACTGTGAAACTACGTAAATAATGCACCCCACTGACCGGCGTATGACAATAAAACTAGCAACTATCTGTGGACGCACGCTGGGTTTTCTAGGAAGTGTAGGGCATAATTAAAACATGCCTCCCCGCATTTTGTATGTTAATCACGCAGTAGTTGTTTTGTGCATGCAAGAACCGTATGGTCAGTAACCGAAACGAAGGGTCCTAAAATACGCATCAAATGCGGGCGCTACGAAGCAACAATAGAATAAAATAGAATGTGTGAATGAACTTTACAATAATAGCTGCCCTAACGGTAACAAAACGTAGATCCTCCTAGAATAACCTCTAAAAACGATGACATTTTGATTATTATCATAAATTGTGAATTTAAATAAAATAGTCCATTAAATATGCCACCATCACTGTAATTGGTTCTTAAATCTGGACATACATGATTCAACCAATCAGATATTGCGCTTCTATCGATGTCAAGTGCCTCACCACTAATTTTACCAGAACAGCATTCAAATTCTTCATTTTTCAGTAGTTTACTTGGTTCTTCCGCCTTTTTCATTAAAACTGGGCCACTCACAGGCAGATTTAAAGATCTTAGAATTTTGAACCATTTCAGTAAAGCAGTATCAAGATCTCTTCACGAACGATCGCATCTTCACTCGCTGAATGATGCAATATTGAGTGTTCGGGAATTACCCTGATTTTTGGCGATACAGTACGTTATAACAGACTAAAAATAGGCAAAATTCGAACGTTATATAACACAAATTTACGTTATAAAGAGATAAGTTATATTAGAAAAAAAATTACATTAGATGTAATTAAGATTAAGAAGTTTTTCATTTAAAATACTGAGACATTGAGCCAGTATTGCTCGAACAACTGTCGCTCATCGAGCAGATCTAGAAAGAAATTTTCAAGGTTTATTGGGGAGCAAAAGCTGTTTCATCACATGAAATTTGAATAAGGAACGTTTTGAGGAATGGTGGAAGCAAAGGAAGCTATTTTTGGTGACGTAGGTTTGGAGACACACATTTTGAAAAATAGAACTCAATTACTTTGATGGCTATAATAGAATAATACCAAGTGATTTTTTGATTCACTGTATCATCCCATCAGATACATTTTTCACGCTCTAGTAAAAACGAAAAAGTAATCTTTGTTGATCATCTGGATTATGATGGTTTATCTGGGCAAGCGAGCATTGCCCAGCCATTGCAAAGCTATGAAAAAATATCAACTTGTTTTTTTAACACCTTATATTTATTTGACCTCATTGATAGAACTATTTTTCCTGATTTCAAAAATATAGATTTTGCCTACATTTGCTTAAACCATTTTCATTTTATTAAAGGTTTAATTATTGGAAACAATATACAGGCTTTCTACCGTAGACCGTCCATTAGAAATATATGGGGAACGGATAAAGCTAGAAGTCTGAAAATTTGGATTTGAATATGGTAGAAAGGGAACTAAAAGATAAAAATATTTTCAATAAGCTGGCGGTTCCGGTTATACCGGAAGTTGACAACAGCTTTGTTAATTTAAATGGAATGACCCCAATTTTAATTGTTTTTCTTAATCTACATTCAATTTTCCACAACTTTCGTAATACGTTTGCCAGGCCTAAACCTAATCGTTTTCGAGATATTGATTTTTTTATCACAAAAATTATGGAACCGCAACAACATTTTGAAAAATTGAATTTTCATAACTAGACTTATTCGATAATGCTCATACTTCATTAACATTCTTACGTACATTCCTTACAAAATTGAATTTTGAAATAAGAAAACTTTAAATGACAAAAAGTGATTTTTTTAAATGGTACCTACCAAATATTTATATATTTTTATCTTAACGAATGTAGAATAAAAATCCTCGTTGAACGGTATTAGGTTCCCTATACCTAAAATGTATCCTTTTCCCTATTATTTAAGTTTTTTCGAGCTCTTGCTGCAAAAGCGATCTTTTGACAATACATTCATTTGTTGTAAATTGTGTTGCCTACAAATTAGTTATCAATTTTGACGTTTATGTAACTTAGGTTGGTTCATTTAATATTTAGGGTGAAAAATTATCGAGTTATCAAGATATTTCACATGTTTAGTTCTTGACAACGTTGACAAGTCCTTACTGTGTTGTAAAATGACAACTAATGATTACTCCAATGTTGATATTAAGAATTTATTTATTATTCATGGTCAATGAATAATAAGTAGAACGTGCAGGATATTTACGAAAAATATCCGAATTTGTCGTCACTTAATGGAACAACATTCAGAAGGTTACACCCAATTTTATAAGTCATGGGACAGAATAAATGGGAGAGGAAAAGGATGCATACTAGGTAGAGGGAACCTAATACCGTTTAACGAGGATTTTAATAATTAATAAAATAATTAATATTTTATTTAACGATACGATAAAAATATTTGGTAGGTGCCATTTAAAAAAATCAATTTTTGTCATTTAAAGTTTTCTTATTTCAAAATTCATTTTTGTAAAGTATGTGTGTAAGAATGTCCTGCCGGGTGTATAAAAGTTCGATGTCTCAACTAATTGTTAATGAAGTATGAACATTATCGCATAAGTCTAATTATGAAAATTCGATTTTTCAAAATGTTGCTGGGGTTGCATAATTTTTGCGAAAAATTTCGAAAAATGTCTCGAAAACGATTAAGTTTAAATCGTAAATAAAAAAAAAAGTTGTTGAAAATTGAATGCAGATTAAGTAAAAAAAAAATTTGGACATTCCATTTAAATTAACAAAGCTATTGTCAACTTTCGGTATAACCGGAACCGCCAACTTATTGAAAAATATTTTTATCTTTTAGTTCCCTTCCTACCATATTCAAATAGCCGCAAAAGTAATTCATAGTATTTGAAGGCTTTTATCTCGGAAACTACTTTCCCGAAAAAATTGTAATCAGCATTTATTTCTTCATATCGTCCACGAATCTCGATTTTTTTTTACAACCCGCGACTAAGTGAAAAAAAAATACAAACCGCCCACAGTAGTCATCAAGAAAATGATGAACTTGCTATAGGACGTAGATTACTGTATCTGAAACACGTTCATAATTTTGGATTTGTCCTTTTTTACCAAATTCAGGTAACAATCGCGCTTTTGTGCAATGTTGTTATCTCAAGAACGCTTCGTCGAATGTTAACGCGGTTGAGTTATACAGAATTCTTATTTGATTTTACATTTTGCTGTTATATTGAAATTTCGCTCCCAAAAATAAAATAATAATGTTGCTGTACATTATTATTTAATTTTTGAGAGCGAGTTAAATAGTGTCTGACTTTGGGTATATTTTATTCTTCCGTATAGCAGGTTATTATTGTGGTTTGTTAAAGTTGTTTTTGTGATAGAGAGCGATGCCCAAACAATCACAAATGCGAGAACATTTTTTGAAGAAGAAAAAAATAATACAGGCGCTACAATTGCATTGGACAAAGTCGTAGAAAGAACTGATAAAGGTATCGGGTTTAGTATGGGAACTGTTAAACCTGTGACTTCAGAATACAGAGGGCGGGGAACAGTGGAGTCTTTTAAACAAAGAACGGTAGTATTTTTAAAAAATTGTATGCAATGAATGAAGAATGAAGATGTAATAAGGAGAATGATTTTTAACTTTTACGTCGAAAAGAAATTTCCAACGGCAAAAGAATTGTACATGCAAATTAAGAATGAAATTGCAGACTTACCAACATTGTCAGAGATAGCATTATATACGTCGCTAAGAAAATTAAATTTTTATAGGTCAGGAATTTTCGCAAATTTTCCGAATTTTTTTCAAACAAAAAGGCAAGTACTTGTGTAGCAATTTTCCTGAACTGCCTGTATGGAAAAAAATTATATTATTTTAGGACAAACTGAACGGATTATCTTGTCCAAGTTTTTCTCTAGCCTCACAAAAAGCTATCAAAAATGTAGATACTATATGGGACATTCGTAGTTTTCCGTAACGATATTAATACAGCAGAAGTTGATTGATCAGTTAATTGGTTAATTAATCAGAAGGTAATTAACATGAAACGCGGTACAGCACATAAACACTGTTCATTTCTTCAGTGCGGACGTAAATGGACCCCCCCCCCCTTCCTAGCCATTCTGAAATTGACATAAAGATTACCTGTGTTCAACAATTCAATTGAGCCAAGTAATCCAACGGGCGGTTTTCTTTGACGGAGAGCAACAATTCTCTCCTTAGTTTTCTTTGTTTATTGCAGTACCTGCCTGCCCTTTCCCCCGCCCAGTCCAAGGGAAAAGGGTTTATTTAATGCTAAAGGCAAGCTACAGAGTCTCATTCATGTGTTGTTGCGCTAATACTATCAGTATTGCGTGTCGTTTGTGTAATTTTCATTTATTTGAAAAAGATGGCTCGCGGCCGTCCATTAGAAGAGAAAATGCAAGCAGTCTTTATTTACGCCGAAGCCGGGCGTAATTTACATAAGGCGGATGTTTAATGAGAGGTATCCTGAAAATCCTATCTGCAGAAAATATCTAAAAGAATTCATGAAAAAAATTCGTAGAACTGATAGTATGGGTAAAGCAGCAGGAGCAGGGAGAAAATCTATTTCGGAAGATAAGCAAGGAGAGATCGTTGCAGCCATGGTTAATAATCCACAGCAAGCAAAGCCAAGTCGCAAGTAATTGTGGTGTTTCTCTCACAACTGTTAAAAAATATTTGAAGAAACATAAACTCCACTTCTACAAATGGGAAACCCAGATCAAACATTTCCAAACAGATGGATTGGACGACGAGATCCAACCGAATGGCCAGCTCGTTCTCCAGATTTAAGCCCTCTTAAGATTTTTCTTGTGGGGATATTTAAAAACACGCGTGTATGTTACCCAACCCAAATCATTGGAAGATTTGAGAAATAGGATTTTGAATTCTATCATCATTTGAAAAAAAATTGTTATTTTTATAATATTATAAGGAATATTTGTCCAATAGTCTACAACGTTTTCCTTATTTTGTCGTCTATGATAAGATTGCCTTGGAGAGTGTAACGTCCATTTAAAGAAGCTGATTATTATCAGAAATGGAGTGATTATCAACGGAGATAATCTGTTGAAGATTATATTTGATAATGTCTGTAAGTTTTTATTACATTGTAATGGAAGTACGTTTATTAGCTTCACCTAAAAGGTAAAATAATTTATATACACCCTCTTAAGTACGTTACCAAACTTAAGAGGGTGATTATATGGCTAATTTTAAATTGAAGTGCACATGACGATGTGTCCTAAAACGCTTCCTAAAGGTGTTATTGTAATTTTTGTCCTAAAAATAGACTAGATAGATTTGTTTATAAACCAGTAGTCGATTAATCGTAATAATCATGTGTGCTTTCCTAGAGAATCTTATTATCTTCGTCTCTTATTGAGTTAGTCTGATGTAAATTGTTGGAGTTATGCTGCTGGTCGATTTAAAAAACGTAGTTTCGGGAAAAACGCGTTTAAAGTTTTCAAAATGTATTTTCTCTATGAAATGTAACATTTTGGGATGACAATTTTTTTACCTTTACTCTGCAATCCCAAGACTATATAGCGTCCTTTCAAGTCCATATTTTGCTCCTTACCATCCTTTCCTGGACGATCTTAACTCCTGTCTAGCGTTTTTCGCAACTGTCGAGAACAAGTGATTGACGGGTCATTCATCAATTTCCACACACACAAAAATGGCATTCATATCCAATTTTCAGTTCCAGGGCCATCATCACCAATAAAATATAGAAACTATCATTGAATGTTGCGACTGCTACATTAGTTGCTATATCAACAATTAATTTGCCATTGAATACTGCTTTTGGTGCAATCGACCACACGACAGAATTCAAACTTTTGTTGGAGTTTTGCGTGTACTCAAATCTGCGTATATTTTTTGTACATCATTAAAAACTACATTTTGTTTATGATTATCTTTTGTTTTGCCTCATGCATCTTTTGTTTTGCCTCTTGCAGAAATCAAGCGGATTACTAGAAGCTAAAAAAAGTATCAACCTAGGCTGTGATTTGTATTTTAGGACTATAGTGTTATACAGTGAGGATACCACTTATGGAAAAAAGTGATATTTTTGGTGATATTTTAGAAAATTGTGCAAAATGCTCGGACAGGTCGATTTTTATTCTCAAATGTACGTATTTTGAATTAAAATTTCAATATACAGAGTGATCCATGTATTAGCAGTAATAGTTAGGTCATTTTTTTTAAATGAAACACCCTGTATATTTTTGTATTTTTTTGATTCTACTTGATCATCTGATTTCAACAACCTGCAACACTAAGGCCCGGTTGCATAAAGCATAGTTAAGTTCATGATCAAACATGGCGGAGTTAACAATGCGATTAGCCAATCAGGTTAGAGAATTTTGAATTTTCAAATTTGAATTGTCCAATCAGATTGCTTAACAACGTTGTTAACTTATCAT
>JAWQRJ010005464.1:0-10226 GCA_033557515.1 Diorygopyx duplodentatus
TGCGATTATATTACTGCGTTATGAACTACCATAATATTAATATCTAATTTGGAATGCGTTCCGAAATGTACTAAAATAGCGTCGATGTAATGTACAGAGCAAGACAATTGTCATTGAAATTTCAAATGAAATTTTTACTGTTTAAGAAACATTGTCCATTTTTTTTCCTGAACGTGGCGGGGCCCCTAGGCAGTTGCCTACAGTGCCTAATGGATAAAACGGCCCTGAAGAATGGTGTTACGGAAGTTAAGACTGCTCGGATTACACTTGAACAAGAAGAAGTGCCAATTCTTTAAGACTAAAATAGGCTATTTAGGCTATTACGTCATCGATGGCACAGGATTACATACATCGTCGGACAAGATACAACCAATTACACACATCACTAAACCTAAAGATGTCACTGAAGTTCATATGGCTAGTGCATTACTATCAACGTTTCATACCCAATCATTCTACAAAACTACACCCCATTTACACGTTACTACAGAAAAATGAACCTTTCAAATGGAACAAGAAATGCGATATTGCTTTCGAGGACTTGAAGAAAGAATTAACAACCCACAGGTACAACAGGATGATGAAAATCCCTTTGGTATACTAAATGGACTATTTTACGAGTACCCAACCTAGGTTGTTCATATATTAACACAGAGCACACACACTTTACTACTGTAAGTATTATTTTTTTTTAGATGAGTGGATTTGGGAAATAAAACTAGCATGTCTGATTAGTTCGCTTGCAACTGTCAAAAAATGCAATTTTGGTTTGGCACTTGTTATTTGAATTCAATTTTAATTAATTCACTTGTTAATTGAACGTTACTTTCGTAATGGAGTTTTTGTTAATGATTAACGGACATAGCATTCCAACATGCAGGTAAGAATTTCTTCAACGATTTTGTATTCTTAGAAGCCGAGAAGAGTCTCACAGAAAGTTGGTATATCACAGCAAGTTAGTACAAGAGATAGGCTTACCGCAAATCATTGCCACGTGATTATAATCGGTGTGTATTATATTACCAATAGATCAACCAGCATCTAGCAAACAATAACAATTTAGTGGATTTAACATTTTATTCAGATGCGGCTTGGTTCCAGTTATCTGGACATATTCATTTATAACCAACGAGGTTATAGAGCACAGAAAATACCCGCATATTTTCGGGAGAAGTTCTTTCATCCTCTAAAAATTAGCAAAAAATTAATTCACATAGATACAACACGGCTGCCGGTGAGATGCTTCGAGCAAGATGGCAGTACCGCCCACAGTTTGCACCGTGTGGCCGAATTAACAGTTGAAGAACACAATATTCAGAACACCGATTCACGCAATTCCGTCAATTTACGGTCAAGAACTTTTCCATGTTCTCACGTGTTAATGCATGTTTGGAAGCAAATGGTGGTTATTTTTTAACGTGACTTGTTTCGGTACATCATCTGTCATATGGTTCTGTTTGTATGCAGTAAATCACGCCAAACATTTTCACTTTCAAAATCACCCTTATCTAAATTGTTTTAAAATCATCCCATATTTAAACAAGTATACATTACAACTTCGTTTTAGTTGCACATTTTTATCTTGTACTTTGAAATAAAAATCTGCGGTTGTAAAAATGCTCACAACACCTTCGAAATGCAAGCAGTGCGACCATGTGTTTTGGCCTCTCGAACATTGGCGGCATTAAATGGAACGGCACTGCGAATGTTACGAATGTTGCGAGTATTATCTGGGACTCATTCGTAGATACCCATATCGGTAGCGATTATCTATCGTTTGCATTTCATCAATCAATTCAAATCACTCGTCCTGCTTTTCATTTATACTAAGAGTATTCATGAGAGTAACTTTTATTTGAAACATTTTGTAATAGATGATGATATTAGTGAATCACCGCGTATGTTACATTGATTTCATTGCATTTTTTTCGCGGTGAAATGGTCTGCATATTAGATTAGTAGAATCTTGCAAAATAGTTGACCCTTCACCACCCTCTTTATTATTTTTTCTCAAGGAGCTATTAAATGCATTTTTTCTACTGTTAACTCTGGGTTGTGCTGTCTTTTTAACTACGCGCATTAGTTTATAAGCGAATTATGAACATATTTATAAGCTTTTCTAATTCGTCATGACAAATTAAAATAAGCACACGACGAATTTAATAGGCAAGCTTTAGAAAAGTATGCAAAGATAATAAAGCGCAGAATGATAGTTGTATGGTACTTGCTTTCCACGAAATGCCGCCTTTGGTTTTCGACATTGCCAGAGGGAATTCTCCTCTGTCGTAGTTCGACTTGAAATTTGTGCCTGTGAGGGGTTGTTCCCGGAATGGGTTGCACTTTGGCGGGGGTGTTACGCACGTGCCTTTCTGCATAGCTTGTATTGTAAATGCTGGCACCACTCTGCATCCTTTCGCTACCGGTGCATTCGGTAAGGGTTTGTGTAGCGTTTGCCGAAATTCTTTACCACTAACCATTGTGATTTACCATACACACGCGACACCGATAACAGATTACCAGAAACCGTTTGACAGGTTGTCAAATTACAATCTAAAATTTTCAGATTCGCGACAATGGTCGACTAAGGTACAGTCCAGTACAGTCAGTACAGTCATTAACTCTTTTTTTATGTCACAGGAGGGTGTTGTGTTAAAGCTGCTGTATGATGGAGTATGAACAGTATACACTAAAGCTATGTCCGGACTTAGACCGAATGTTACAAAAAATAATAGCAAAAATTGAAAATGTCTGATAATCAAATCATCCCTGCCTACGTCTCAGAATTGCAGACGATTGACAGGTACACCTGCAGAATTGAAGATATGTAGACTTTGGGTTTGCAAAAGTCGGTGAGTAATTTTGCAAGCGATTAACATTTAACATACATGTTCCGTGAATATCTCTTTAATTAACCATTACAAATAATTCGCAAGTACAAAATAAGAACTTAAACTATCCCTGCTGTCAAAAATGTTTATAATACTAATACGCCACTTCTTTTAACAACACACATTATGATAACTTTTTTACATCCGTGACATACTGCCACCTGAGACAAAATGCAACCCATAGCATTTATGTCTTATAAAATAAAAACATGCTTTGGCTCCAAGAAACTTAAAAATATCTGAAATCTGTCAGTATCATTCTTAGTTTTACATTGGCAAGTTAATCCTATTCTACCGCCCACAAAAATCTACTGTATTTTTTTATTCGACAGTACTAGATTTGAGTTAAATAAACATGGGAGCTTAAGAGAAAATAAAATAACACACGCTTGCTAACTTACCTTCCAAGACACACCAGTTCGCAAGGGTTCCAGAGCTATTGGAAACTCGCCCCTCTTGTAGTTCAGTTTAAAGTTAGACTTCGCCGGTACCCCCTTGAACAGCGAACACCTCGGTGGCGGAACGACGCACGTGCCCTTTTGCATGGCCTGAATGGTGAAGGCGGGGACCATTCTACGCCCCCTGATTTGTGGCGCGTTGGGTAGACGTTTGTGCAGATCTTGGCGAAACTCTTTTCCGCTTACCATGGTGGTCCACGGCAAAGAACTTACCAAATACCATACTTATACTGAACTGTTAAACCTGATTCTGCCCAGGCAGAACAGCGTCTCCAGGCAACCCTGCCGTTTGCCGACCTGCTTGGTCGATTCGAACACCTCAATTCAGTCGGCAGAGAAATGTGTAACGAAAAACTGGCAAGGAAAGAATAACTACACTCCGTTCAGTGTTACTAACTTAACCTTCAGTGTTCAATCAATAAGAATACATGTTACCCTAAATATGCCAAAAAATTGACAATGTTCGAACTGATGAAAAAGAAGGTATAGAGCAGACCATTTCTTGTAATAAACTTATATTAATGTACCATTTTTAACTGTTGCACGGGTGAATATCTCAAATCGCAACTTGAAATCCATGATATTTAGGATTCTATTTTTCACTGGAGTTTGTCGAACGTAATCATGACTTATGAAATTGAAGAATAGAATTTAGTGGGGTGAGAATACAAATCTGTAGCCTTTTAGAGACTATCTTTCAAAAGAAAGGAAGTATAAGTATTCTGTTTTTATCCATTAAACTATTTCTATTTAATCATAATAATAAATTGTCTTTATTTCAAGAATAAACAGATATTTAAAATACATATTAATATAATATGTAAGGCCAAGTTTTTTCTAAACATAATCGAACTCTTTTCTTTATATTGTTAAAAACTCTAAGCAAAATATCTGGTGATATGTTATTTTCATTTTGTATAGCATCTCTTAATTGATTTATATTCTGTGGACGGTTCTTGTAAACATTATTCTTCAAATGCCCAAATCAAAATATATCTAAAGGAGTCAGATCGGGAGATTTAGGAGGCCATTGCCCATGACTTACCAATTTGTCGTCAAAGAATTGTTGCAAATAGTTAATAGTGTTGTGTGCTGCATGTGCTATTGCACCATCTTGTTGGAAGTAACCTCCTTGGAAGTAACCTCCGTCTTGACACCGCAACCCATACGCAAACCTTCTGTGGATGCAAATCTGTCCCAAATCCCGCAATTCCATTTGTTTCCCAGCCATCCTAAGTTCAGTATGCGAGATAATAATGCAGTAATACCCAAAATAATGTCTTGAGATTTGGGTTCTACCAGCTTTGACAGTACCATGGCTTCCTATGTCCGCAAGCCAGCTATAGTGAGCAAAGGTCATTTTTATATCTTAAAACGATTTATTTGCAGGTCGGGACCTATCTCAATCGATTTCCCGCATCTCTAAATCTCGCAAATATCACCAACGCTAAAGCCCCCGAGACAAATAAATAAATTAATTAATTAACAAGATTAACTCGTTTATTAGTATAAGGTACTATTAGTATAAGCATAAGAAATATAATGTAAGAGTCTTTTTTACAGTTATTGATGATTTCTAAAAAACACTGATTCCTAATAATTTTAATAAAAGTATCTTAACGTCTATTTACTAGATTTTTAACTTTTTCGTAATTTGAAATGCTTTAATTAATTCGAAAATTGACACAACAAATGCGAACGGAAAGTCGAAAAACGTATTAGAAACCAACAGAATATTGATTCCATTTATGAACGGATTATGCTTACATTACCTATTAGTAAAATGAACACAAGTTCATTCAGTTTGGTCTAAATTCTTCTTGGTCTAAGAACTCCATGATATTTAAGTTTTGGAATTTTTTAATGTTTTAAAATCTAGACGCGGTAGAAATTTTTGGAAATCAGTTGATATGCTGCATCGATGCACCACTGAAAGCTTAGTGCATTTTAAGTTTTGCATTTTTAGTTATTTTGCATCATTGTTATTTTAAATGTTGTGTTTGTGATTAATTAAACAAGTAGAAAGTAAATATGTTTTTATACAAATTGTCAGCAAAATTAATTTTCAATTTTATATGCATATATTGTACAATATAAAAGCTTATCGCCCGGTGGTCGAATTTAATTTATATTCTACGTGCAATTTTAGTAATAATGAATTCTATTTGCATGCAATTTGCAGCTTTTCCAAGCGCAAATGTATATTATAACTTGTTATTCATTACTTGTCATTTCAATGTTTCCTCCATAAATTATTACGTATTGTTACTTTTAATATTTAACTTGATTGCTCTCTTCTGGCGGCCAAATTCGGTTTATTTGCACAAGATATTACTTTATAATGCCTCTTTTCTGACGAAACATTTTCATTAAAAAAATCACTTTTGAGCGTTTTGACGTTTAATGTAACCGAAACAATCGAAAAAGCCGTGCCTCAACTCTGTTTCGATAATGCTTACACGCGAATTACCTATCAGCATTACGATGGTTCGGTGAAATAAAAAAAAGATCTCACCCATACGTCCACTCGTCGCAGATGGGATCTCGTTTTGAAATCTGACTGACGTTTCTCACGTCGTTAAGTTTTCTGTAAAAATGACATATACGCACGTTGACCTAACCTTGCAAATAGCCAGCTGTTAAAATGACGAGAGTCGACCGTTGAGGTTAGTGTATCATGCGCTGATAGTAATTATCAAGGTGGCAGCAGCCGAACGTTGACATCAAGGTGTCACATGCTGAGAGTAGTCTGTCAAGTTGACCGGAGTTGAACATTGAGCTTAGCCTACCAGTGCAATGCCATTGAAGATCCCTAGATGTATAAAGTGCCACAATTGGTCACTATTTTATGACTGTGCCAAATTCAAAGTCGATGGAACTTGCAAGTGCAGAATAGTTTGATTTTTTTAACTATTTCTTTGTATTCCGTTAAAAGAAGGCGTAAATATACACAGTATTGGGAAATATCGGTCTATCAGGTGTTTAAAACAATAATACGAGTAATAAATAAATGAATACTTTTTATTACCCACAAATTTATTGGTGTCAAAATAAACATATGTACTTACTAATATTGAGCGTTAGTGACGCGAATACAAAATACAAAATTGCAGGTGTTTAATATTGATTGAATTTTTGATCCTCTACAGGTCTTTCCGTGTCCTTACTTATTAAAAAAAAATTTTGGTTAGTTCCTCCGCAAGTCTATTCTTAAAATTAAATTCTTGCTTTTCCTTCTCAATCAAATTATACATAACATAATACCATAATACCTTGATTTATTTTGGCATATTTCTTAGTATGTATCGTATGTTAGTATACATATAGCCAGTAACAAAATTTTTCGTGTAATATTATATAAAATAAATAATAAATACAGGTAAAATCAACAACTTTTATTTGATTAGATATAATTTCCACATTAAATGAACAACGTTGACATTGGTAATTGCTCTAAAGATAATCGACAGTTTATGTAATTCAAATTGTGTATACAGTAGATAACGCGTGTGCAATCTCTACAATGTTTCCCATGTTTATCTTACACTCAAGGTTGTTCATCAAATTTGTAGCAAAGATAACCTTTATGTGCTAAAATGTGTAAAAAATTGTGTTATTTTGTGTTGCAAAATCTTTTCTGTAATAAAGAAAAAGCCAAGCTTTAAAAAAAAATAGTTTTATTGTTGTATATTAAAAATAAATCTAATTGTAGTCGTGTATTTTTACATTTCGTTTTAACAGTTTTATATTAAAATTTAGTCAAAGTTACTTTTGTCCCTTGAAGAATTCGTATGTGGACGAAAAATCTTTGTCAGCATAACCCTGCGTCATCATAACCCTGTATATCTGGTGAACTAATGCCGTTATCGGTAATGGAGCTCCACAAGAAAGGGCCGTGTTTTGAGCTAAAGCCAAATCTTTAGCGGTTAGCTTGGTCATAAAACCTCCTTTATAGCCGTTTGAAGAAGGGACATTAGGCATCAGTCCAGGTACTGGATTGTAAGTTTCCGATGACCAGCATCTCCCCGTAGACGAGTTGATAATTGACGTCAAAGTTTTAGGGTCCAGTCCCATTTTTATCCCCAGATTCATAGCTTCCGAAACCGCGGTCATACTAGCAGCTAAAAGCAAGTTATTGCACACTTTAGCTATTTGACCTGCTCCAGGTTTGCCGCAATGGACAACTCTGGCACCAGCTTTCAACAGGAACGGTTCTGCAAAATCTACATCAGGTTTGTCGCCTCCCACCATAAAGGTGAGGGTGGCGGCTTGAGCTCCAGTCACACCTCCAGACACTGGGGCATCCAAAAATCTGAATCCGTTTTCCTTGGCCGTCTTGTAAAGTTCTTCGGCCAACGTTGATTCGACGGTCGAACAATCGACGTAGAGCGCGTTTTTGTCGATGCCTTCCATGATGCCGCCTTTGCCCTTCAGTGTGTCCCTAACTATTCCCCCGTCGGGCAACATTGTGATGACTACCTTGCAGCCTTGGGCTGCTTCTTTCGCAGTACCACACACTGTAGCTCCATTGACAGTTTTGGCTGCATCCGGGAGTACATCGTAAACTTTTAATTTTAAGCCCTTTTCAACCATATTGTTTGCCATGCGTGCGCCCATATTTCCAAGTCCAATAAAGCCTACATCTGTCGATTGGTTCCTCTCTATTAAAAACAAATTAAAGTAAGTTACGTCGACATTGAATATATTTTTCAATCAAATCAACTGGATGTATTGGAATTTATTGTTGATTATATTACAACTCAATGCGTAGGAATTTTTGCTAATTAGTTACCACAATAGCAATTTTGAAGAAAAATCGATTTCCAAAAATCGAAGAGTTTACCAGGTTAATTAGAAAATTATTATTTTGAAAAACAGAATGCATATGATATCACGAACAAATGTTCGTAATCAGTTGCTAATTAGTTTCCGCAATCCCGATTTGGGATACATGGGTATGTTTGTTACTAATAATAATTAGTCATTCAATATCATAATGATTTTTTTGGTTGAACTTTCCAGCCTGACGGCCACAACACATAATTGGCAACAAATTACTTCGTCTTTGAATAAAGCCATTGTTATTGCTATTGCATTACACTAACTGACTAACGATCTTTGTCACTTTTAGACTCTGTGCATTTCATTAGATTGCACAGAATCTAAAAGTGACAAAAAATACGTTTTTTTTCGCTGAAATACGAACTTGACTTCAAGGATGATATGAACTTGAAAGGAATTAGAAGTATTAAAGAGGGACAGAGACAATCTGAGTATACATATTTATTGTTATTATATTATATTAAAGCTTCATTTGATAAATTTAGATCCATAATATTTGAAGTTTGACAAACAACTTCATCTAAAGGTAAAGAAGAACGACAATTAATTGCGCGCAACTAGGGTGGATCTTGTTAATAGGCCTCAGGGCTATCAATAAGGATAAAATGCCATAAAACGAACTATTTAATGAGAGATAAGCAGTTGTATTAAGATTAGATCACAAATTTGAATTTATTTCATCAACGAAAAAACATTTACTTATTTTAAACTTATACATTATTTTTTACTATTTATTATGTTATCTAAGAATTTTTACTGCATATTCATTATTCAATTTTTACTGCATATTCATTATTAAATTTTTACTGAATATTCATTATTAAATTGACGCTTTAGTGTCCGTAATGGTCGTTTTTACATTTGTACAGGGTGGATCATTTTGGATATTTTGGTAGGGAATCTCGAATACCGTAAGTGATCACTATCGGAGCTACAGTGTAATTTTCAGATATTGCTTACTACTATACTTATTGTTATAAAGTGGCTCTTTTTTCGTGGAATCAATGTTAACAAACTTCAGTTTTTTCAAATGGAACTCCCTGTATGTTATTGCATTTTTTTAAAATTCCCTGTCGAATTTAATAATCACTTTATTAAAGGAATATCTGATCTAAGTCTCTTCCTTTTGAGCGAAATTTAATATTTTGTATCTCTTTGAGAGCCGATTACTGACACCGAACCGATGTACAGGATTCAGCAACGATAGGGAATAAGAAATTATATTAAAAGTAAGCCATCAGTAAACCAGTACGTAAAATTGTTTTGTAATATATAAGGGGTTCGCGAATAAAGTATTACACTGAAATTGCGCCTTTTTAAAGAGAACACCTGTATATTACAGCACAATTGGGGTCTACATAAAAAAAGTTTAAATTGTTTATAATTTTAATATTGCATAGCAATAACTTCCGCCCCCTATCCTTGTTGGACCTGTACAGTCTAGCGCATTTTGGATGTTTTTATAGGATATCTCGAAATTTGTTGGCAATCTCGAGCCCTTTTTTTGAAAAAATAATACATGTCAAAACAGGGTGATTTTCAGATTTTGCTCATTTTGAAAATTGGTCCTATCTCACTAACTATAAGATATATTGAAAAACATTGGGGGTGAGTTTTTCATTTTATCATTTTTTATTTTATTTATACTAAATGGCACCTACCAAATATTATTATCTTAACGAATGTAGAATTAAAATCCTCGTAAAACGAAATTAGGTTCCCCTATACCTAAAATGTATCCTTTTTCGACTATTTAAAGTTTTTCGAGCTCTTGCTGCAAACGCGATCTTTGACAATACATTCATTTGTTGTAAATTGGGTTGCCTACCAATTTTGATGTTTGTGTAACTTAGGATGCTTGATTTCATATTTAGGGTGAAAATTAATGCAGGTATCATTTGGAAGTCGGGTTATCTATCAAGATATTTCACATGTTTAGTTCTTGACAACGTTGACAAGTCCTTACTGTGTTCTAAAATGGTCTAAATCTTTAACTAATAATTACTCCAATGTTGATGTTAACAAATAGTAAGTAGAA
>JAWQRJ010005465.1:0-10225 GCA_033557515.1 Diorygopyx duplodentatus
CCTCCTAACGTAAATTTGGTAAATTTTAACGTGTCCTTTGGTAGAATTGTGAACACGATAAATGCAAACATTGCGGTAATTTAAATGCAGACCCATTTGAGAGTGACAGCAGGAAAACATTAATTTGTCAGGCATCATAGGTTACTATGGCAGGTGGGTCCAACTTCCAACTCCGTGTTGATAGGTAAGGAGGAGTGGGGGGAGACGCTGCTCTGACGTTCGAGTGAGTTGCTTATATTAAATGCTCTGTATTTGAATTTTAATATCGTATCTATTTTTCAAACTTCGAGTAAAATGTCAAAAATCTAGACTTCTTCCTTTCATGCTGATTTAGTATACAGAGTGTGCCATTTCTATGCGAACTATAGTTGCATAGATAGACCTGTGGATTATTTGACCGGTATTAGTTTAACGCAGGGCAGTAATGCGTACATTAAGTTAAACAAATTTTATTGCGTTACAATTATTCACCAAATAAAATTTTAAGAACAATACGTAAATCGATCGATTTTTAACAAGGTTGCTTCATTGTTAAACAAGTACATATCACATATCTTTCATAAATTTATAAGAAGAAAACCTTACTCAATATTTAAACTCGGGTAAGAGAAAGTCGTGTGATGATTCCCACCCACTCAGTTTTTTAAACATAAATACTTCAAAATCGCGGCAGTTCCTGTTTAGACATTTATATCTAGGTACTCGAAACCTACTGACACTTTTATGTAGTTAATCACAGAAGTATTTAAATAATAATAATAAATGTGTAGTAAAAATAGTAGTGTCTTCTATAGTGTAGAACGATCTCTGTTTGTACTAAATTTTAATGTGTAAATAAAACAGAGCGTTTTTGCCTAATACGTTTAACACTAATGTACAATAACAAAATGTTTTGTAATATCACCGTTATCTCATTAATAAACAGCACCCAATATTACAATTTAATATTTTTTCAAGTTTTCTTTTCTTAGATTGTCTTTTATTTTTCAAATATAAGGTACTTAGAACAACGTGAAACGACAGTTGGTTTCAAGCTGATTAGTTGGGGTTTCTATTGCTTTATTTCACATTTCCAAGAATGCGAAAATAAAGCAATAAAAAAGTAATTCCAAGGTTATTGTTTGAAAATAAAAAAGCAATTTCAAAGAACAGGACAAAGGATCGTGTACGTTGCTGAAACAAAACGTCCATACTTGGGAAAGGAATGGAAATCGTAAAGTAAAAGTGGCGTTTAAGGTGCCCATTTATCAGCTGCAGTCGAAATTTCCTGAATTCAGCATTGGGGAATGTAAGCATTGTCGATAAGGATAACAAACGGTCTTACGGGCAGTTTCCATTTTACCGGTTGAAATCTACTGGAATGGTTGCTCGAGGTTATAACTTATATTTGAATGGACGGTCACTTGTATAGCGTACTATTGTGGTAAGATTTTCAATTTTCTTTCTTTTGATACTACGTTCTTGATATCCGTTATCTATTTATTGATATATTGAGTTACGTGAATTCAAGTTAGCATCATAAACTGTTAATAATAAATAATTATGTAGTTAAGGTTTTTCTGAGAGATTATTAATGTTTGCCTTTTTCTAATTTAATATCCCCAAGTTACTATTAGAAGAACAATTTCCAGTAGTTAATTTATGGCAGGGTAATATAGAATGTATACCTTGTAAATTAAAATATGTTCAAGCAACATGCAGAGACCCCAGCAAGCAGTCACTGCGACGTTGATATAGCTCACAAAGGGCCTTTGTGTCCTTGCTCTTTTATAATTAAGACTTTGAGGAAATGTGCTGAAAATAAGCTGTGCCCGCTCGTATAATACGTCACAGCTTCCGAAATTTTAATTAAATTCATTCATTTTATGAAATTTTCCCGGTGGCTATACAGAGGCAAAGTGACATTTAGCTTTGTCTGACTGCGTAATTAAGTAAGATAAATAGAATTTAAGAAAATTACCATAAAATTTAAATAATATTACTCTACCGACTGTAGATTAAAAGAAGAATTATGCGTTTTTCTTAAAAATGTTGTAGTAATACTTCAACACGAATAGTTGAATCTTGTAGTTACTATATTTGGAGTTCTCATACATCAGGATGTACTCCACATCGGAGTAAACTATTCAGTACAGTTCAAGTATAATACCATCAGCACCGAGCGTTTAGGCAGATTAGCGGTTTCAGACATGTCAAAGCTTTAGAACGTAGTTCTGCTAACAAGATGCTTCCACCCCTAATAGAGAAGCTGTGATTTACGGTTTAGAGTTTGTTCCAAACAAGTTAGTGCTAATTGTTTTATGGCAAAGAAAATATTCCTCCATGCCTCTAACGATAGTTTTACAGTTTTAAATGCAAATTCCTTCCCATTTTTATTAGCAGTTTCAGCCTCAGTCAAGAACGCTACCAGCATGATGATGCACTACCTCGCAATGGCCGAGCAGTATAGCAATTCTGAACCACACATTTCAAAGTAGACATTTCTACCAGTCAATTAAGATTATTATTAGTATTAATGCTAATAATAATTGTATTATATTTTGGTACAAAATTTTCTTGTTACAAATCATCTGCATGCAACATCAACTTTGGATAGATCTTTTTCAAATATTTGAAAACCAATTATAATGAAGCGTCATCTGCTTGGTTAAGAACAAATCCGAGAAACAATTAAACAAACTACTGTGACAGAACTATTGTCTATTGTTTGAATAACACATATAGTTTCTATTTATTTAATAAATCCTCACTTTTATACCGTTTTTTACTTAAAGGGCTCGACTTGAACAACCTTACCCTATAAATTTCTTGCGGCAAATGCGGTTTATCTAGCTTCGTCATAAATCAACATTATACGTACGAATTCCTTGCACGTGAATGGATCTGAGTGGTTCCATGGTTATTCGCAAAAATCGAAATATCAAGCTGACAATTAAAAGCGACAAACCGACATGTATGCGGAGCATGATACTTGATTTATACTTCTTGATGTGTACTGGCGTTGATAAAACAGATGTGCAATGCTTTACACATCTGTTGTAAATCATCACACGAGTTTGTCTGACCTAGTTTAATGTTTAAGGATACTTTTCTCCTGACGCATTCAAGAAATGTGCGTGCTTCATGCGACAATTGTTTAAGAAACAATTAAGAAACGCTACTAAAAATCGATCGTTTTAAGTATTGTTCTTAATATTTTAATAGGTACATAATTGTAATCCAATAAAATTATGCAATAAACTTTGTAGGAATTTAGAAATCGATGCATACTAGTCCCTTTGTATTTAATCTCCCCTGATACCAATCGCTTGGTGGCGATTTGGGTGTAACATAGTTAAAAGGAATGATGTAATATTATTTCTGTTTCAGCAATAGATTGACATTATTCTCACACACAACTTATAGTACCTGTTTAAGTAGTCAATAGTGGAGTCAATTTCTTGCACAGTTCAGAACTAATCGACCAGTCCACCATTTTCGTTGTTTGGGAACAAAATTTAGTTTCAATTTTATCTCTAATACAAAATGATTATTCCAATAACTTTATTTTATTTATTTATGCATTTATTTGCCGCAACACACATTGTAGTATCAGATCAAAAAGGTTGATTTATCGTTCAATGGCGATCTCTACCAATCAACCGTGCAATCCTTAATAACCACGACTGCCCACAGTGTTTCCTTTTCACGATTTTGTGATCAAAAATACTTTTTGTCATTTGAATTTGATGAAAATTTGTGTATAGGGGGTTTAAATTGTTTGTTATAAAAATGTTGCAGTTTCATGAACTTATTTATAAATTCTGATTTTAGCAATGATGAATTGCCCCTTTGAAATTCAAAATGGCGGATGAGAAAATGACGTTTTTAGCATAAAAAAGAATATTCTGCGCAGGAATAGTGATTAAAGTTCATTTTTTAAAGTGAATAATACATTATTATTGTTATATTGAAATAAAATAAATTAATGGCATTTAATTTAAATCGAAATATTTACAGTAATAATTAATTAAAATTAGCTTGTATGACTTGTAGAAGGCTCTTCGGAACATTCCGATTCACAATCGTCCGAAGATATATCGGATAATTGTGCTGATGTTAACATCTGTAGCGCTTCTGTGCTTATTTTCTTACCCTTTTTCGCGCGGAGTATTTGCATGCCGGTAATTAAGGGGTCTGAAGATGCAAGGAGCCAATGGAATACATCTTCCAACGTCTTTTCGCGTGAAATTTTTCTTGAATAATTTTCGTTATTTTTTAAAATCTTTGTTCCTTGCTTCCTGTGCATCTTCAGACAATTCGGGCCGTGAATGAGAATTTTGTGCACACTTGTTGGCATATTGTACCAACTACATATATAACGCAACAAATAATCGAGCCGTTTCTAAGCAATAATTATTAAAAGCAGGGATGTCGACTGCAAAACCGCATGACAATACTTGCAGAATATTGTAAAATTGTTGAATAATCTGAAGATCAACACCAGTAATTATTAAAACTATTTCATATGATTCAAAAAAAAACGCCTCCCAGTGTTTCCGTCGTAAGTAGTTCCCTGTCCTTGTTTTAGAATATCAACTATTAGCGCTAATTTATTTTTTAAGCCGCCTTGAATGTTCTTTTCCTCTGTTCAATCTTTTCTTTTTTTTTGCACCTCTTGCTTGCCAACTATCTACTCCTATTCTATATCCTATATGAAGAAGGCATTCCATAAACCGAATCCACGAGTGCAATGTTGACATCCCGTAAGATAAATATGATTCATTAATTGGTTTCGAAAGTATAAAATCAATTGTGTTAAAATCTTCAGACGTTGCTCCGCATAAATAACATCGCATAGCAGACTTCGTATCAGTTTTAGATTACATACTTTACCGTCACTCATTGTAAAAAATAGTTCATACTGTACAGTAGTTTTTTTTACCATCAATAATAGTTTCGTAAGGAATAGATTCAATTTCATTGTAAACTCTTTATTTTTCATGAACAAAGAAAGCAACATTTTTCTAGCATTTTTCCAAATAATACAATTATTCGCAGATTCATTATTGCTCGACCGCAAGACGCAAATGAGCTAGTGAAGTCACGAACATATTCGCATCAGAAACTTCACTATCTGTGAATGATAGTTTATACTGGCTTTGCCCAGGGCTTCCATCGCATCCCCATTTAACGTAAAACTGGAGATTTTGAACGATTTCTTCACTTAAATTATGAATCACGTCAAATAGCAATGTTAATCATCTTTCCACGGCGTGATCTAACAAATTTTGCACTGGTACATAAGCAAAAGTTTCAGATATTCTTATATCTTCAGGACAACTTTTTTTTTTGTTTGCAATATATTTTTGTACGACGGAAAAATTGGAGCATTATATTCGCGCGCGATACTCCTATATTTTTGATAGTCGCCGACTGTTGAAGTGGTATCTATCATAAGAGAAAATGCTACTTCGGCAGGTATTTCTCTTGGATTCGATATTGAAGATGCTGCCCGAATTTTTTTGTCTCACCTTGGAGATGTTGCAGATGCCTCCCTTAACAATAGTAGCGGCATCGAAACATCCGGATCTACGGAGATTCATTTCCGTGGCAAAGCAAGTTGGGTAGAGGAATGCGTGTCTGCAAGATTTTTTTTACTTACTGTATGCGTAATTTTTTCTTGCAACCATGCTTCATTTTTATTGTAAAAAGCATATATTTTACGATATGCCTTTGCCCACTTCTCTGTGATTTTAGTTAAAATTTGCTTCAAGCAATCAGTTGACTCTTTGGTCAATGTAAATGGCGCATTCTAATTCGCAACGCTACATTATAAAGCGCACTCATGACTTAAAAATAACAAAATTTAATCATTCAAGTATTTGTAAGTAATCTACATATCTTTACAAACAAAGTCCAAAAAAACTCTTTAAAGCACTTCACTTCACTTGTTATGGAAACATCGACGAAATAATATTACTCCGTTCGGCAGAGCATCAAGCGGCGCTGAACGTTCAGCTACTGGTTGAAAAGTTGTTAGAATTCCCTCTTGCAATAGGTTGTTGACATTGAAATAGTCGATAGTAGCCCAACTTCAGTTTCTAAAACAGAACGCGTACTCCATACTCAAGATGTGCTTGACGAAGTCCGCCTCGAACTCGCGTTGAGGCGGACTTCGTCATATATTCGTCATATGTTAGAAGTAGATTGGAATACGTCAGCTTTATATGGAACCCGATATATAAAACTTCTAAAAAATGTTGGAGGGAGTGCAAAAACGCTTTGTCCGCCTTTTTACGTACCTACAAACTGGGGGAGAGTTATCAAACTTTCGATCCACATGTGCAACTATTAAACTTTTTATGCTCTGAACCTGCATCAAATATTTAACGGTGGACTACAGGTTGGTGGAGACTTGTTAACAAAGATTATATTGAATGTTCCGCGGTTGTCGGCTCGCTCAAGTGCCACTTTTTATTTTCCTAAACATCGGACTAACATTTTTAACGGGTTTCGATTTTTCCCGCTTTTCAGAACAAATCGAAAGTTTATAAAGCAAGGGTTGGTGGAGTAATAGAAGAGTAACTTTTTATTTTAGGGGTTCGGTGACAAAAAATGTAAGGTGACGAAACCATGCAGTTCGCGTGAGAATGATTAATCGCTGATAGGGACCCTAATTTTACAAAAAACAAATGACAGGTGCATCTATAATGTGGCATTTTAAAGAGATAGCAGGCAATAGGGATTCTTTAAAGATCTTCTTCATTGAAATTTTAAATGTTTGTTGATGTCATCGAATTCCACCTCTTTTTTATAGGAAATTAAACGTTTTGTATCCCCACCCTTTTGGAGACATATCGACATTTGTTCCATAACATTTGTATATCAGTTGTGATTCACCTTATGTGGACATAACGTAAAAACCTTTAAAAATACTATGTTTGTGCTTTTGTTACGCAAATTTAAGTGAAGTTGTTAAATGTGAAAAAGGTAATGATTCTAAACAGCTACTGCCGCTTCGATAACAAAATAAAGTTGCGTCTAATATGCACTAATAAATGCTAGCTACGTCTCCGAGGTCTGTAATGCAGAGATTCTGTCCGGGCAAAAGAAAGCCGTAAGCAAATTCCGTCACAACGAAAGGGAATTATTAATGAACCGCCTGGAGTGCAAGAAAAGTCGCAGTAAATTATTCAAAAATCTTGTCCGTTTCGTTTGAATACTTAGTACGCTTCTCAATTATAAGTCCGAAAAGTTGAGAGTCGGCCCCTGTAAATTATTATTATCCCGCAGGTTTACTAAGACTACCAGGGACGCATAAATAAACCGTAACTTTGCGTAAATTAACCGTCTACTTTTATGTAAATATTTTCTCGCCAAAGTTGCTTTCCACTGCCAAATAAAAACATCACAAGAAGAGGAATGGAAAATTAACTGTGTACCTATGTTACGAAAGATAATAAAAACAGAGACGAAACAGCGTTTAACTGCAAAATGGAACGGATCTCAAATAGAACTGAAATTGTTTTTGGGCGAGGGATAAGTCCCTTAGGTTTGGGGAAAATATTGGCTTTGTTTTTTAAGGGAGAGATAAGTTGAAAGAAGTTTTCAGTTTGGAGCAAAAGTTCGTCCCTTTTGCTCGGCTTTATGGGACATAAACCTCAGCAAACATATGATCATAGGTACTACAAGTACCTATGATCTTTTGATACAAGATTAAGCTAAGGTATTTTGATGTAGGGTATATACATACACACCCAGATATATCTTGATGAATGAATATTTGACATTTTACACACTTTATTATTTTCATGAAAACTGCACAGTTTAATTTTCCTCTTAATGTCTAGTAGAATATTATAGAATATACAATATATCTATATTTCCAATGTTGGGCTTACAGAAGGGGGCTTCTTGAAGTTGTTATGGGATGCGATTCCGAATTCGGATTTTTATAAAATCTAATTTAAAAATGAATAGTTGTGATTCTCTTGTATAAAAATTAGTTCATTTTCATGATTTCGAAGATAAAAGTGTAGAAGGAGGAAATGTTGGCGTCGCATTTTGTTCAACGCATAAAATATTTTACTAATAATAAACGTCTTTTAAAGTAAAATGTGCATTGATTGAATATAATAAAAGCAACTAACGTTTGGTCTCTATTCCCTGAACCTTTAGCGCTATCGAAATTATCGTAGTGTACGCTGTGGAGTCCTTGTGAGTGAGGAATTCAGCAATGCAATTGCGGCGGTTACAAGAAGACGTACTTGCTTTGACCTTACTTCACTTGCGAATATTTCTAGGAATAAATTGAAAGGGGGGTAGTGGTTGTGCATATTAACTAAAGGATTTATTGAATCACAGACAAAAATGATCTTAAAGAGCCTCCCTAGTTTTAAGATTTTGAAATAATTTATTTCCCTATAGAGAAATATTTATCATAGACAACAATAAACAGCAAAATGCAACCCTCTACAAATACAATTTTCAAATAATTTACAGCAATCTTCAAGTAAAAAGTCAAGAGTACCTACTAACTTACATTTGCATATCAACAAGAATCTCTTAATAGCGTGCAGTATCACGTTATTGAACGGATGTTGATGTTTATATTGCTATTTAATTTTCGAATACTGCTACAAGACATGCCCAATCAATAAGCTATATATTTCCGCTCCACAGCGTCAATTAGTAACTTTGTATCGGATTAATCAGCTCAGAAGTTCTCACCTCGTTAATCAATATCCACACAAAAGCAGAAGTTCAATGATTGCACTGAATTCGGATAACATCGCTAGCCTAGCTTAATGGGACTATTGAGAATCTTTGTGCGACTATACACATTTAATTATTGCTTCTAACTAGGGCGGGTTATAATGCCGTATGTGGCGCCTCATTGTCAATTTATGGCACATTAGCAATAGGAGAAGTACATTGTTAAGTGTGTTCTAATGGGATGTAGGTACTTATACATGGGGGTAGTGCTTTGTTATGTCACCAATTTTCTGTCATTAGTTACGTATTAGAGCCTTGCTGCCAATTGGAACAATTCGAGGTTAATAATTGCTATTCATTTTATTACTAAAATGTCGACTGCACTATAAAGTACAGGTTTGTTTTTAACCTTTAAATAAACGTTTAAATGTCTTAAAATAATTACGGGACAACTCTTCTTACGCAGTGTAAATAGAGGTATTCTACGAGTCCATTTTGATGAAAATGTTGAGAGTTGTTAAATTTATTTGTGACCCTCTCCGTTAGCAGGATTTTGTTTGCCTACGATTTAAATCACGTCTACGAGATAAATACGTTTTCACGGATTTAACCACACCGGCAGTAAGCCGGTTCGAATTCGAATATTACAGTCAGACCTTCGACGTGGAAAAGAAATTGTTTTCCCCCTATTTAAATCTTCTTTGGAGACACGGACATTGAAATTTTGGTCCCCAAGGGTATCAGCAACCTGGCATCCTGTTTCATTTTCCCTGTTTGGAATACTTTCCGTTTCGGAAACATACATTATCAAGGCTTAGGTCACCAGTTCAGCCACCACTGCGCAGCTAACCCATTGAGGGTTGAAATACTATTAATTGATTAAGCAATTTTTGGCATATATTTTTGGAATGATTTTAAAAACATTTCTTTAATATTTTTTTCTGTTTCTTTAATTAATACGTATAAAGAAAATTATTTACTTCTATCAATTGTAATTACTTTAAATAATTTCCGGAAAGGGATTTCGATTTAATACATTGTTAAAGGCCGTATATTTTTTTTCTATTATAATATTTTTATTATTTCTCGTAATGCTGACAACGGACAAAAATTCTAACTTTTTTTGGTAATATTTATTTTGTGAACTGGTATTGGCCAGCTGTAGATGTTTCGAAAGAAGGTAATTTTCTGTTGCACTCATTTTTTTGAGCTCTTTCGTCTTAAAACAGAAATATCACGTTCAGATTTTTTTATTAGCAAAATTTCTTTAATTCATAGCTTTTCTGTTAAAGTTTTTTATTATTATTTGAAATAAAGTTTATTATGTTTGTGACGCAAACTCCGATTATGGTTTCATACATTTATTTCTTGGTAAGTACAAAATAAAAGTAACTTCAAAACTTTAATAACAATGACAAAATGGGATCGGACGGTCCTCTTTCTTCTGTATTTCCGGATCTCGGGCGCCAGATTTTTCCCGGAGTTTACTCTCCACACGGTCCACCCCTCCGGATCCTCGGCGGGATGT
>JAWQRJ010005466.1:0-10225 GCA_033557515.1 Diorygopyx duplodentatus
CCTTGAAGCTTTTCGACTGTTTCGATTTCGATCCGTCACATTAAATTTTCGCAATTTTTGCCGATTTTCAAACGCTCATAAAAACATAAATCGCCTTAAGTGGGAGTCGAGACCTACCTCAATGGATTAAATAAATAAATATACAATTTTTGCTCGTTTAATATAATAGTGGATTGGCCATCTTTCGATATTTTGAAAGGGATTAAAAACATCAAGTCGTCTTGGGATGAAGTTTCAGCAAAATGCTTAAATGGAGTTTGGCGTAAACTTCTGTCAGCATTCATGCACGATTTTGAAGAAGTAGCACATCCGGAGAATTTAATTGAAGACATTACCGCACTTGTGCGTGATATGGGATTGGAAGATGTTACAGCTGAAGATGTGACAGAACTTTTAGAAGTCCATGACCAGCCACTCTCGAATGAAGACTTACAAGAATTATACAAAGAATTTGATCGTAAACAGTCAGAGAAGGAAAAAAATTAAGAACTTTCAACTGTGGAAAGTTGACGGATGAACTTTGTGAGTTAGACAACGATTGTAAATGTAACAGGTAAGAGAAAGCAAAAAAGGAGCATCATTCATTCGACCATATTCCGAAATTCTTAATGAAGTAAAACAAAAATCTAAACAAAGATGGATACTTTTTTCCGAAAAATGTAAGAGATCCGAAACTTTGAAATATCATTTGTTTTTCTTAAGATGTTTTAATAAAAACATTTCACTTTCATTTTATCATAAAATACATTTTAAAAATTAAATTTATATTATATGTATTTTGTATTACATTGTATTAATAAACAAAATTATTTGCTTGTAGAATCTAACCCTATACCTCACTGTAAATATGGGTCATTTTACGCTGATTCGATTTGCGCAGGCTTTTGTATGAATGGAACTACAGTGTAAGCCGAGGGCTACCTGTAAGTTCAATATCATCTTGCTTGTTTCTTAGACTGCGTACATTTATGTATATTATATGCAAATTTAGTTTTTTAACTTATTCAGGGTTTCATTTGATTTAATAAGAATTGGAATTGTTATCACTTTCTCGGATGTAGATGTTTCCGTCCTTATACCAAACATATTTATAATTTTCTGCATTAACGTTTGAATCTTCTTTTTGGTCTTGATAATGGATGACTTCACATGTGCACTATCAAATTTAACTTTTAAAAGTTGTTTGTTTTCATTGTTTGTCTTTCTTATTGGGTGGCAGATGAATTTTTCCGGGTTCTGGCTGACGTTCAGTTTTTTCGCCAAGTTCATGACCACATTCGTTATTTCCTCTTTCTTTACTGCCGGCGCACCTGGGGTTATATTATTCTGTAGTTTAAGTTGATCAGTACAGTTTTTATTCTATTTAAGGATGTTGATTTCTTTTTTAAGATCGTTGACTATCATTATTTCATTTCTTCCTTCGAAAATTATTTCATTTCTAACTTTTTTTTCATATAACAATTTAAGTTTCAATTAAAAATTATTTTTGTGAATAATTCAAAAAAACATTTTTTTAAATTTTTATTATCCTTTTCTACAAATACCCAATAAAAAAGTGACATTTTATGAGGTTTCAAAAATGTTCGAAAATAGTAATATGTTTAAACCATGTCAGTGAATTTTTTCATACATAACGTTAACGAAGTAAACAATGATTATATTTATACATCGTTACGTAAGTCCAATTGACATAATACCAAGAAAAAAAAAATAGTACAAAAAAATCTCTCAAATCTAACACTTTCACTTCTTTTGCTGGTTATCCAATCTAAATTAAAGTCAAGCTGCACCAAGGTGTGTGTCTAATGAATCAGACCATGAGAACTAACAAGTATGGCCATGCAAGTTCAATACAAACTGCCCACGGAGTGACGTAGTTTCGCAATAAGTTTTTTTTTACGCACAATAATTATAGCCTACAAAGTCCAAATATTTCTAAATAACAACCCACAAAATTTCAGACCAATTTTGGTCTAATCAAGTTTCGCAGCCAAAGGTCAAATATGTGGGTCAGTAGATCAGATGTGGGCAAAACAAAATTAATAACACAAGCAAAAACATAGATTTTACAAATACCGCAAGTTTAAACAGCTGGCTAAATTTTGTTACTTACTTGCTGATGTAAATGGTCTAGTCCACATATAACTTCGGCAGCGTAGAATTTTGCGCGATTAATATCTAGACCCGCTTCACCGCCCATATTGTAAATGTGAAATTTGAGGTCGCCACCGTTCATAATCGTCAGAACTAGGCAGAGTGCATCTTTAGTTTCGTACGCGTAGGCCAAATTGACGACGAACCTGGAGTTTATTTTCTGTAGAATTTGTTTTTCGATCAACACCATCGCTTCACCTTTTCTCTTTTTTATCCGCTTTTTCTCTAGTTTCTTGCAAGCGTACATTTTACCCGTCGCCCGTACCTGCAAACATTCAATGGTCAAAATTAACAAAGTTGAAAGAATCAAAAATAAATGTTTTCATAACTTTGGGATATTCTGCAGTTAAAGATTGATTCTAAGTTGGACACAAGTTGAACATGAAGAAAGTTTTTTCAATGATAAAAACCAACCAATTTTCCCCATTTCAGGTTAGTATAGAATTTTTCGAAATTCTACATACCTGCTACAAAAATAGTTTAGCATAGGTATATGTATAGTGTTGTATAATGTAGATATTTTAATAATAACAAATTGTGAAGAAACAGAGCTAGTTTAACACATTGTTGACCAGCAATTTTACTCAGAATTTATCTCATGTCACCAGCTATTATTTCGTAATTGGCTATGGAAGTGAAACAATGTAAACAAACTTTTTTATAATGGTTTAATATAAATAAATTTAAATTATTTATAAATTTAAATTATTTATAAATTTAAATTATTTATAATATAAATTATTTAATATTTAACTTTCAAGTTGCATATGTACCCACTTTCACAAAGCATTCCAACTTAAAATCCGTATTTTCTTAGCTTTGCCGGATTATATGTCCTGAAGGTAAAACGTCCTCTGTAAGTACCATTCCTTCGTCTAGAGCAGGGGTCCGCAAACTTTTTTGGTTATCGACCCCTTTTAAAATATCTGCAGCAGTTTTCGACCCCTTCAACTTTATTGGTGAAAAATATATATGCAGTGTGTTTGTATTTTTAGGGCCAACCTTATACCTCCGTTAATATTCAAGATAGAATAAAAACTTTGCAATTTGGTGGAAAACTTAAAAATATTTTATTGCAATTTCCCGCTAGAGGGCAATAGTCAACTTTTTTTTCTTAAATAGGATTACTTAAATATTTTTTGTGCATTTATCTAATACAGGATTTTTTTCTCTTTAGGAATATCTAAAAATATCATAACATTAAATAATGTCATTTGCGAGATATACCACTTTTAAAAATCTTATTTATTCAACGGGACTAATTGAGGCAATACTAAAGTAGGCTTTCTTGTTTGACAGATAGCATTTTTTTTATAATAACTGAGTAACGGTACAGTACAAATTATAACACATCGGCAGTTTTCAGCTTACTATTGTAGTTGAACAGCGCAATATAGCATTTGGCATAGTGACGAGTTGGTGAAAACAAAAATCTTCTATTTCTTTTTAAAAGGGGATAAAACTAATTTAATACAAAAATTAAGTTAATTAAAAATTTAATTTATCTATCGACCCCCAATCGACCCCCTGGACCCACGTTGACCCCTAACAACATCATATCGACCCCCAGGGGTCGATATGGACCACTTTGCGTACCCCTGGTCTAGAGCTAACTCCTGTTTGAGTATATAGAGGGATTGAAATTTCGGAATAAGATAATCCAAAAGCGGTCTAATTTTGCAAAGCCTGTCTCCAGTAGATGTATTTTGTATATTGTCATTCAGATGGAAAAATGTAGGAATTTGGTCAAATCTCCTTCTGGACATAGTTTTACGAAATATTGGTGCTTCAACTAAAGGGTTTGTTGGCCAATAACAATAATATGTAATTCTTTCATTTGAGGATTACATATTACAGATTGGTTTATGTAATAACTAAATCACAAAAATACTATCAAAAGGTAAAGCCGTTACCTCACTGATACTTGGCATATCACCAAGTTGAACAGTTACACCAGGAATATTTAAATAATCCTCTAGGGTTGGTGTTATATTATTTTCGTTCCACTGTTCTTCCAAATCATTGTCACTATCAGATTCTATTAAATTTCTTTTTTGCCATCTTCGTGACCTAATATAAGATTCATCATTGTCTTCCGATAAAGTATCATTTACATATTTCAAAATCAATAATTTAATTGCTTAGGGCCTTTGAAATAATTCCTTGAGAAGTTCTAATTTTTCCTTATGCCCCCTTTCTTTATTCTTTTACTGTTCTGCGTGCATCTCTGAAGTTTTGTTTTTCCGCATGTTGTGCCTTCAAAACTTATTGGATTTGAACCTTGAAAACTATTATGGATTGTGATCTTCTTGTGGATGGTTCAGAGGATTTTTTTTGTTCACTACAAGGGTGATTTGCTTCCTTCATAATTTCCGGCTCGATGCTGTCATTTTTGCTAGAAATCTTTGTCAGTTCCTCTTCAAAAGCTATTTGCACACGTTTAGCTACGGTTTGTTTGTTGATGGCAACTGCGCTTTTTTTCCTTTTAATACCGTAATTCAATAATATAACCGTTTTTAATAATAATTTTAAAACGATTTTTCACTTGCTGGCAATTTTTATTTATTTTGAATCTTGTATTTACTTTTGCCGAGATTGTTTTACACATCTTCTTTTTCATTTGAAAACGTTTCATAGGGTTTTCCTATATATCCGCCATAATTATCCGATATAAATCTTATCTAATTTCATCGATCCATTCGTTGGTTTTTACGCTGCTAGCTCAAGATTCATCATTTATCAAATTGTTTTCTAGCAATAATTCTTTCTCAAGGGGTAACATTTCGGTTTCACCTTTTATAAAAGAAAATTCATTGTTATGGGCAATAGGGAATATTAAAAACGGTACGTACCCGAAGTGTTAACCACGTAACACAAAATTTTGCCCTGATCAGTTTTTAGGGCCTCATTGTTTTCATCGCAAACCGCTTCTTAAAGTAAGATAAATTTAAGGCACATGAAAAATTTGAAGATCGGGTGAGCGTTCCGAGAATTGCATGTAGTGCAAAATAATTAGATTCCATCTCTGTTATTATTCTTAATGCATGTTAAACTAAATAAAATTACCATATTCCACGGGTTTAGTGATTTTGTAAGATGTTGAAAAAATTAGAAAAATGGAAGCAGTTCTTCTCTGTGTTGGAAGCAATTGATCGAGATCAAGAGAGGCTGTAATTATGCTGTTTCTAAAATTTCTTGTAAGCAATTATTATGCTGTTCTTCAGCCGAATTCCACGCAGTAAATAGGAACATTGTATTAAGATTATGTTATAAAAAGTTATATTTTAAATATCTAAAAAATTGATATATCAATTTTTTAATAATAATAATAATTAAAACTTAGAAAAACTTACGTCAATTTAATAAGAATTTCACAAATATACTTTTTTTAAAATCTGTTTTTAAAAAAAATGATTGAAGAGACACAATTTAAAATTTGATGAGTAAAATTTATAAAAACGAATAATAAAAGAATACATACACACGTGTTGACTAACATACGAATTATAAATTGACAAAAGTTTTTGTTTGTTTTAATTTTATTTTTTAGATATTTATAATGTAACTTTTTATAACATAATTTTAATACAATGTTCCTATTTATTGTGTAGAATTCGGCTGAAGATGATTAAACAACCATCTTCCATCTTTTAAACAAAACCGAAACCAGTACCACACATATTATAATAAAGAAGCAAGAAATAGAAGTTTATTTAATTTCCCTTTCTACAGTGATTTTAATTAATCAAGATTTAATTATCTTGCAAGACCCACCCAACAACTTAAATTTCCATTCAGGGTTACGAAAGTCTGCAGGAGTAACCAAATACTTGGTAACCTTCATGTTACAGCAAGGTTGTATGACAAAAACTGTTTATTTTTAAACAAACTGTGAAACAATTGATAAAGTTAAAGTTAATATTAATTTTTTGGCACTTATATAGAATAGCTTTCTTCGTAAAATTGTGAGCGTCATTGGACAAAACAACTGTTGGCATCTACTACAAATTGACTCTGCGAACAAAGCTAATATATTAATAACCTATAATTTTTAGAAGTAGCCAGGTACTTATACCAAGAGTATCAAGGTTAAATTTATTACAATTTACTGCACCAGATTCCACATAAACTGCAACAATTTTTGCATAGTACTATTGTCTCAATTTTCTTAAGGCGACCTCCTTTCAGAAGATGTCAACTTCTGAAAGGTAGTCGAATATTTACAATAAGCATATTATACATCTCTGTTTTGTTCATTTTCTTATATATTTATTATCAATAAAGTGTAAAAATGATACGACTTCTCTTTATACTACGTATGTCATTGTTTAGTTTTACTGCTCTAAATAATAATAGTAATAGTAATAGCTCTCGACAAACTTTGAATATATTTCAGGTTTCGCGGCATCATTTGGCGGCATTTGGCAATTTTCCATGGTTTGGGGATCATAATTTCAGTACCTTCCAAAGTGATAGAATGTATTTGAGTTGGAATACGGCATTAATCAAATTCATCTGTTTGATAATAGCGTTTCTAGGTAGTTGCTTCAGGATTTGTCGCCAATGTTTCCTCGAATTCATATTGATGTTGATTTTAATATTTCCTTTAAAGATACTGAATATTTAATATTTTCTGTTCCCGGTAGTGGTTTTTCACACCTTTCTCTGTTAAGTTTGTAACTTCATATGGTCGGAAAGATTTTTCAAGATGATCAGCAAAAAGGTTTGTTTTTTCTTCATTAATTATTACTCATGCCTCATTTTCTCTTCTTATCGGTCGAATCTGTGTTACGGATTCCTTCCTGTGTTACGTTTTCCAAAGGGAAAACTTTGTAAAACTTTAAACTTACTTTAAACTTAAATTTAAGGGACCGAATTGAAATTTTTCTATAAAATATATTTCGATGCACATGTTTAAAATTGTTGAAAAAAAATTGAAACACATTATATGTTTTATGTTTATGGTAGAAGATGAATGCTTTGTGGGCATCCAATCAATAATCATGCAATTTTACAAGTAATACAAAACACGTACAAAACACTTTGCAGTGTTTGGGTGCTGTATATCTGGTGAACATTTTGAACATTGTTAGTGAAGCATTACAAAATGCATTATAAAATGTTGATTGGTTGCCTAGGAATTTTTGAAACGAAACTATAATTTTTCATATGTCAGCATTAATGTTATCAGGAAAATTTTTCATGTCACATGGCAACAGTGCGATGGAGCTGCATCGTGTGGATACCACTCATGTATCCCGATGTTCAATGTTCGAGAAATGTTGTATCTTTTAGCATACATTTTCCTTACATTATTATCACATTCCATCTTTGTAGCACAGCTTATAATCCTTGATGTGTTTAATTGAAATTAAATAATAGAATTAGATATTAGAAATTAGATATTCCCTTTAGTAATATTGGATTTTTTTCGTTTAGTAATAAGCTAAACATTTACACATCATACGCACATGAAAGTTTATCCTATTGACTAACTTAATTAGTGATATTTCGATCGCACAATTCTCCATTTATATTATGTGTTTTCTTAATATCTTTTACCTCCTACCTCCTTTTTAGTTTGACTTTTTATAATACTTGGCATTTTCTTGTATGGCTTGTATCCTTGGCATTTTATTTTTATTTCTCCATATTTTGTACAGTTCATTTCATTCCTAAACACAATATTGATGAATGTTTGTGTTCTGAGAATTAAATACTTAAAATATGTAGAAATATTACTGAAACATTCTGTTGTGTATGCAGCCTATTAATAAAAATAGTATGAAACTGTTGCCACATTACAATAGATTCTTAATATACAAACAATATCAATATTTTAATGTGCTGAAAGTAATAAATAAATTAAAATCATTAGATATAAATTCAGCACAAATCTAAATATGACCAATCTAGAAATTGAACTATTTTGATTGAATTTAGTGATATTTCAGCTAATCAATTACAGAGTTTTAGAAAATTGCACATTTTAAATACAATAAAAATAAATTTTCATATTGAACTTGAGGATTATTATGAACATTTATGTAACAAAATCTACCACACCAAGCATAGACAACGTCTCCAGAAAGGTGATTAAAGAATCATCAACTACATGAATATATTATTAAAATAATGAAATGGTGTCTGAAAGAAACATATTTTCCTGCAGAGCAGAAAAAAGGAATAATATGTATCATACCTAAACATGACGGATCTCACCAAACTTGAAAATTATAGAGCAATCATGGTTCCCCCTCCCAATATTTAAAAAAATATTTGAAAACAGTATAAGAAAATTTGGTGAAATCACAAAGAATTAAATACCGGTATTCCAATTTTGCTTCAGATAAGAAAGATCTAAACACCTTCAACTATTTATAAGGCTATCTGCAGACCTGTATTAGGCTTACTGCAATTTTACAATCCCATCCAAAAAGTCATTGCAACCCATTTCCGTTAATATCACTAAAATAGCACTACTAATAGAATGCACACAGCAATTTATCATAAAATATCCCAATAAAGGTTTGAACACACAAATTCTAGGGCAACATGAAATACCAAACAACACGATTAATACAACAAGAAGAATGAGCAAATTACCACTCATGTAAAGTGTTATAAATATCGTTTAATTCATAATACTTAAAGAAGCAATTATACAAATCGATAAAATAGTATAGTTGAAGTACTCCGGACAATTGCAAGTGGAAATTGAATAAATAGTTGTTTTTGTGTTGTATTTGCATAGTATACCGAGTGCCTAAACTGCCGAACAAATTCATTATAAATTCAGTAAACATTATTATACAAAAATGCTCAAACCCGTTGGTTTTGTTAAAAAAAAACAGATTTAAAAAAAATCGAATATTTACCTACATTTATGTATTTTTACTGAAGAATATACACTGAACACTGCGAAAAAAATGAACAAACTAATTTATACAGGTCAGCAAAATACAAATACATACAACTCAAAATCCCACTTCAATTAAAACAAAATAGCCACAAGAATATGGCTGACTTTTAGGAATCAGTTAGACCTGAAAACATAGATTTAATTTTAATGACTCAAAAAGGTTATCTACTAAAATCAAATACACCCAAGACAATAATTTCAAATCAACTGAAGTCTCTACTTCAACAGAAGAAAATAACAGGATACTCAAAAAATACATAAGATTCCAAGTAGCAACAAAGTTTGATGTTCCACTATTGTAAAAGGATTATTTCAAAAGCGACCAACAATCCAAGCAGCTTTATTAGAATAATTACCAGAAAACAGAAAAATATTGGGGAAATTTGAGAAATTTCTTTATTTATAATTAAACCTTGAATGATGATTGTTTATTATAATTTTTTTACATAGGGTAATCAAACTTCCATGTAGTCATATCATCATAGTGATAACTGCACTACTTTGAACTAAGTAGTGCACATTTTTTATTTTATAGAAAATTGTGTCAAATTGCCTGTAAATTTGGTAACATTTATTTCAAAAATGTTTTGTAAACTGAACCCTAATCTGTTTGCTATGTGTGTTAACATTTAATAATGAAGAGCCAACTGAAACATAAAATTGTACACGGAACCAAGTTTTATGAAGCATATGAAGCTTAATTTGAGTGCCCCGTGGGTAAACAAGATAAGTCTTGGGCTCCTCATGTTAGGTTGCAGTAGTTGTCAATTAACTTTAGAAGGATGGTTCCGCGGTATCCGGAAAGCAATGCCTTTTGCAATTCCTAGAATTTGGAGAGAACTTGACACGACAACTGCTATTTTGGTTTGGTCAACATTTCTCATCTTAAAAAAGGAAAAGGTCGTTGCTAAAGCATTATTTATCTGAATGTTTATTTCATGACTCCCATTTCTCACTTCCACTTCCGCATAGTACCGAATTTCCAGTCCCTATGCCACCAATAAAAGAAGTCTCTTCAGAAGAAAAGTTGCAGTTACGACAGGTATGGAAGATGAAAATACTTAAAAGGACTTTGCACCTGAGATTAGATGAACCTCATTTTCAAACTCAGCTGGAATTAGATGATTTGATCAGAGATTAAGGTCTTGC
>JAWQRJ010005467.1:0-10225 GCA_033557515.1 Diorygopyx duplodentatus
AGGCAGTTGATCGTATAGACCACCCATCTTCAATTTTAGCTAATATGTTGGCTTTTAACACAATATCGCATTGACGGGGCATGATTGCAATGACAATTAACGAGAAATTAGTGACATTAACTGTCAATAATCTGTTGTTATATAAGTACAAATCACAACAAAAAATATTGTCTGTCCCAGATTTTTATGAAACCAATACATAAGGAGAACAAGAAACTACTACAAGAGTAAGTTCTTAGTTTTACCGAGCAGTGTGATTTCCACGTTGCATTTATTCTTGCCCAGTGAGTTGTAGGAATCTCTCTGAAATACTCTACTTGCGTATTCTACTCTCGGTTTTACTGATTTCATACGACGATGAAGAAATTAAAATAATGGGAGGGAGCAGTAGATCTCGTTGCGATAATGGATCAAGGTCAGAAGGAGAGATTGGAATTCTCATCTTCTTCATGTCGACAATCTTATTAATGTACGGCTGTGTCAAAAGTTCAAACGTCAAAACGTTGGAAGTTTTTCCTATATCGTTATCATAAACAAATTGTAAAAGTTATATTAGGTGAGAGAATTAGACGTTGGCAAAATTGTGTTTAAGCCCCTTGGAAGCGGTTGGAGGTCGAAATAAAATAATTTTAAAAATTAAAAAAAAACAATGTTGCCAATATCTCTGAAATCATGACACTTTGCACGTATGCATATGTGATTCAGAATATTCATAACGAACTCCCTTAACGTTCCTTAAAGTATCTACATCTACCTACCGGACACCTGTATATGTCATCGAAAACTGAGTTTTGCACTCATTGTTAGAAAGTTTGCTATCAAAAGGCACCAAGTAGTCCCCTTGCCTTATGTTTTAATGATGAGGAAAAACTTCCACAGTAGTTGATATGCTTAGGAAAATGGGGATATGGTCTAACTCGGAATGAAGTTTTACATAAAAAAGTCACAAGCAATAGAATAATGCAGAAAAAGGCGGCAGATCCACTTATAATTAATGATTACTTTAAGTTGCTCAGGCAAACAGTAGACAAGTTAGACAAGTTAGTACACAACAAACCAAATTTGATTTGGAACCTGGATGAAACAAGTCTGTGTACTGATTTATCATCCCGATTTAAAGTCGTTGGAGCAAAAGAAAAGCCTTTCCCAAGATCGATGCCGATTTCGGCAAAGAAAATGTCAATTCTAGTTGCAGCAAACGCTGCTGGTGAAAAAGGACCACTACTCAACTAGAAAATTCATCCAATCAGATTAGGATATTCAATTTGAAAATTCGAAAGTCTTCAATTTGGATTGTTAACTATGTTTTATAACAAAAGGTATTCGAAATGTATTCATAATGTAAATGTCCATGTGTTTTTTTGGAAAGTTGTAAATTTCCACGTGTTCAGGGTAAAAATGAAGTCTACCATCTTTTATTAAATTACAATTTTTCCTGCTTTGCATATTGTGAAAACGTCGACGAGTTAGCGCCAACGTCGCGACGACCACAGGAGGGCGTTGCGTGCGTCGCCAATGCCACGTAGCAAAGGACATAAATCAACCCCGCTATCGTCGCCGGTCATCTCAATATACAAATAATAAACAGGCGAGTGGTGGCATGCCTGGCGAAATTGCGTTTTTTTTTCGTTAGTGCGCCGGTATCGCGTTTGAAATTGTATTATTCCGCTTAACATGACTCGTTAAGATAGACCTGCGCGGCCTTACGTGATCGCCAGTTTAATAAAGTCATTATAACGTTGCCTTTAATCGCGTTAAAATATGCCAGATATGCATTAATGGATTGCCGCACCTCGGTGTTTTAAATGTTTAAAGAATGCAAAGAAATCGAAGAAATGTATGTCTTACATAAACGATTAGTATAAGAACATACCAAGAGTTTTGTATGACTTTTTATAACTTTTCAGTATGAATTTGATGTATATTGTGCGTTGTTAATCTTTATTCGGTTATTGCAGAAGTTTTCGTGAAGTTGGCGTTTGTTTCCTCCCAACCCTTACTAGAGCTTACTAAACGAAATAGAACCTGTAATATTTGTCTGGTGAAAATGGTTCCCTTGAATCTAAAAAATAAACACACACACGACATGTTTTATTTTAAATATGTACTTTGATATTCCAATACGGTAGTATTTACGGACACTTTTGGTCTATTTGGGGTCTTTACCCACTGCCTTAGATTCCTAGAAATCGTAAGATAGATCCTTATATCCGAAATGACAGTCCTTCAGTTATCTACGATCAACCACCCTTTAACGACAACATAAGTTGCTCAACGAATGAACAGTTAAGTTACAGATTTCATGTCGATGCCGTCAAATAGTTGAAAAACGACTTTGAATATCATTGTCAATATTTTTAACCGCCTACTTAATTGCCTAGAAATTCTATTTAGAAACCCAATCTTTTTCAACATTTCATTTGTAATGAACATGCCAGCTATATGTTTTTTAAAACTTAAATTTTCATCTAAAATAATGCCCAAAAGATTAATTTCTTTATCTCTTTCAAGATGACCATTGACCAGCACATTGAATTTCACTTTTGTACCAAATACAATAAATTTAGACCTTTTTTATGTACAAAATTACTACACTGTGTAGTTTAAATCCTTCGATATACAAATATATACCTAGTGTATAGTGTCGTCAGCAAACGTAAAACTACAGTTTTTCTTACAGCATTTACTTTATCATTTACTTTGTGATCTACCTGATAAATAAGACATTAACGAATCCAAGACCATTACAGACAATTCAATCCTTGCTAGCTTAATCAAAATGTTTCTATTTGTAGTTTCAAAAGCTCTTCGAGAAGTCCAAAACACAGCCAACACGTATTTCCATTTGAATCTTTAAGCCACCTATCGCAAGCATTTGTTATCACGGACTCACAAGAACGATTTGATCTAACTCCAGACTGGTTTTAGCTTATCACAGAATCTCCATCACACTAGTCTACTAATTGATATTTAACCACTAACTCTAAAACCTTTCCATGTGATGGAAGCGTGTTGGTAAATTGGAACTTCTCACATCTCAGAGTGAGTGGCATGTGAGAAAAATTATCACATCTCACAGAGAATTATAGTTACCACTTTAGGCATAGGCACAATGATAGACTGGTTCCACTTATTCGGGAACACTCCAGCCTTCAACGAACTATTCAGAACATACCGTATTCTGTTACCAGAAACTAAAACTATCACATAATATATCTTAAAGTATTCCATACTCTACGTCAGCAGATTTACTCCGAACTTTTAAGAATTTACGTAATTCTGCCATGTCCAATTTTTTAATTTTTCAAACTTTTCATGGCCGTTGATATTTTTTAGCATTGCATACCATTTCACTTATTATTCCAATCTGATGCAATGAGTTTTTCTTGTAACAACTTTTTGTTATAATTTTTGTTGTATCGGAAACGAGTTATTATATACTCATCAATTGGTTCAGACAGTACTTTAACAGACATAATGGAATGAGCACTTATTTTCGGTGTTAAGTGGACTCTTACTTCCAAATTTTTATCATTTGATACATGTAGTCGATTAGTGTAGAACTAGTAGCTGACACTTTAGCACTTTCATTTACTAACGATTTTAAACTCTATTCTGAAACAATTTCAACGCAATTTTTCCATAAAAATGATCCCCACAAATAATCTGTATACCATTAAATTCTATAATTATTAACTCATAATTATTGTTCCGATACTTCAACCGTTAATCTCAACAGACAATCTCTGACATATCTCTGTCTTCAATATCAGCAGACATGATATTCTGCTAAACATAACATTATAGGGTTTCGATTTTTAATCAGGACACTTAGGTTACTTTTGTTATTTTTTCACTTTCTCTTTTCAGCTGCCTTATACAACAGAGACACACGCACGAACATTAGCAGCATGTTTATAATCTAGCTTAATTTTTGTATTTTCAACACAACTATATCAAGCATAACGATTTGGTGCATTTATCTTGGAGATGCATATAACCTCCATATCTAACGTACCGAATTATGTTCAAATACTCACATACGTTACATTGTCGCAATTTAAAAACACCATTTCCCTATTAATTATTCATTGAAAAATTTCTCAATTTACATCAAATATTATATTATACATCCACAGTTTTTCCTACCTTTCTTGCTATATTTTTTACTACATTTATCTCATCTTTCATATCTTCTTTCTTATCACTTAGATCAATTAAATCTTTAATTTTCTCATAATTATTCCTTGAAAAATTTCTCAATTCACATCAAACATTATATTATACTTCCATACTTTTCGTACCGTCCTTGCTATATTTTTTACTAGATTTATATCATCTTTCATATCTTCTTTCTGATCATTTGGATCAATTAAATTTTCTCATCTGAAACTTTGTTTACATAATCTTCTTCAGCATTCACAAGATTAAAATATCTGGTGTAAATCACTCACACGACTTTCTCTACCCTTGTTTGAATTTGATGATATTTTTCTTTTTTTTTTAAATTTATGAATGATATGTGATGGGTGTGTATTGTTTAACAATGAAGGCACCCTGCCAAAAATCGATCGACATAAAAATTAGAAAAGGAAGTTTTTGCTTGTTGATGAAACAATCAGAGGTTGTGATATTGGGTGGTCAAGCAAACAAAGGCGTTGATTGATGTAACCTTTTTATTAAACCAATATTTCGGTGCGAGTTTTCACCTTCGTGATTGATTTAAGTATTGTTCTTAAAATGTTAGTAGGTAAATAATTGTAATACAATCAAAATCGACCGCAAATTCGACAAGGATTTAAAAAACGTTATAATATACAGGGTGTTCCATTTAGAAACCTGAAGTTAGGTGGTGTTTTGAACAAATGGGATTCACTCAAGGTCATTCAAAACGTGATTCAAAAATCAAGCCACGGTATCGAATTTGTTCCTGCTTCTACTACAGTATGTACGCTGCCCCTACTACAGGGAATGCAGGACTATTTGTGTGTGATCCGAAATTCAGACTTGTCACTGGGATTACCCACGATTTTCCGCGGAACTCACTCATTGGGTTTCTCGGTATTTCACCCGTGAAATTTCCTTTAACTTACTTTACACTAACAGTGGCATTCGGACCTGTGCGCCCACGTGCTTAATTTCTAACGATTTAAATTTCTGGATTGCACCATATTTGATTTTTACCGGTTACGATGGAAATGATGTCCTCTAATTCCTTGACTTATTTGGCACGAAAACGTATAGATATTTTAAAATGTTTGTAAATACCACTATATAATTTTTGAATACGTCATATATTTCGTTATGTCGTTAGCTTCCAACTCAAAGAGAGTGACAAAGTGTGCCATTAAAAAAGCGCCCTGTTCCTTACTACAATCCACTTTTCATACATCTAGAAACAAAAGAAAAACAAACACAAAAAACTCTTTTTAGCTTATGTCAAAAACGCTCTACCAACTGACCTATAGACGTTTCGAATAGCTTACATCAAGAACAGTCACATGACTGTTCTTTATTTTGCACGACTATGTAAATGTAAAAGACCGTGTCATAGAATATTGTTTCCTTTTGTTTTATTCACTGTTACGCTAATAATTTTATAGTTTATTTGTAAAAAGTTGCCATACATTGTTACAACACCTTTCTATATGATTTTAACCAGAATGAGCGGCCTGAAAACAGTTAATTTAAAACCATGCACGAATTAAAATTATTTAACTCGTTTATAGCTCGTTTATAGCTGCCTTATCGTTTTAGGATTATTTTACCACAGTCTTAATATGAATTTATTCTAACGTTCACATAAGAAGAAACTAACTCAAAATACAAATCATATATTCTGTAATGCACTTTTATTTTCTGGAAAACGTTTCGAATAGATGTACTTCGCAAATAAATCATTCATTGGTCCATAGATTAATAAACAAAACCTGTCGTCTTAATTTGGAAGTAGATTGTTAATTCGCTATTCTTTAATGAAACCACACGCAAAAAGACATCGTAATAACTTTTAGCATCCTTCAAACAAATAAATTACCTGCGTCTATTCTTAGCGGAATCAACAACTGAAGAAACATTAATAAAATGGTTTGGGTGGCACATTCCATTTAAAAATTTCGAAAAGATTTAGAGCTAACTGGTATTAGTTTTCGTGATGCCGTCTGTAATGAACGGCGAAACATCAACAGAGAGTTTCTTCGCCAAGCGTAGCTCACAATCGCAAGGATACATACGCTATTGCACTGCTTGTGAATGATTGACGAATCATGCTCGAAGTCTTGAAGTAATTGTTCTTTTTGTTGCCATGTAAATATTTAAGACGATTTACTTTTGTTTAAGGCGAACTGCTGCTCGGATAGCATCATTACAAAATACCAGTACTTCGACTGGAATATTTCTGCCTAATTGGCAATGCTTCATGTTTTATCACTTTTTGTGGATTGCTGGATTTAACTCAATTGTCAATTGTGCTCATTGGTGTACGCAATTGTAGTTTTATTTTTGTTCCTGAAATTTCGCGATTGTAGTTTTATTTTAAATGGGAAATGTTTGTTGGAATACCCTGTATAAATTGAAAACAGATAACTGTTGCAAGTGCTATAGATAAGCCAGATCGAAAATTTTAAAAAGTAATCGCAATATTACAGGCGATTATACATCTTAAATCCACTTTAATTTAATCCAGATTTAAAACATAGTTATCCTGGTTAGTAGTTTGTAACTTGGAAAGCCCACTTGTTTCAAATTAAAAGAACTTTCATTATGAAGCCGTTCGGAACAAACTTCCTAGAATTTTTCTAATTAATCTCTCTAAAGCAACGAAAACGTGATAAAATAATTACTCTTAATAAAGTAACCCTAGCTTTCAGGGTGAAATTTCGTTCGAAGGGCGAACACGTCGTTAATGAAGGGAAAAGTAATTTGCCACGAAGATTAATACGGAAAAGTTTCCACCGTTTTCCAAGTGCTCAACCCTGGACAAGAGATAATTGTAAGTTTTCCGGGCTAACTTTGTACCGGCATCGACGCCACCGATACTTCGGACCGGGGGTATTTTTTTAGCCGTCAGAAGTTTTAAGGGCACTTTTCTGTAGCAATAACACGTTAACTCTCTCGCAACGGCGAAATCCCAGTTTGCAGAACGAGTGAAGCTTTCCAATTCAAAGGCGACGCGACGAGATCTGTTAAAGTTTGATAGTTTATCTTCAGTTTTGTTGTCTAGCACCAGCGTGCGACGCGATGCCGACTCGGAAGTTTACAAATCTTTGATGTTCGGCTAGTCACTTAAAAGAGATTTACGGGAACTACTCCCAGGGCTTTTTGGTAGCGAGTGCATTCTCTACAACGCGGCGACGGTAGCGGCGTCATACGGTGACCCCGGGAACACTTTCGACGCAATAAAAAGTTTCGCGAAAAGTCCGAAGCGCATATCTATGTACTTCTATGGATGTCCTATAAAGTTTCATCGCAAATACTACTTGAGCTCGCACTTCCGTTGAAATTGTCGAAACTCTTAAAAGCAACGAAACTTAATGGATACTAATGCAGGGGATCAGGTGGTACCATAAAAATTAAAAGTTACGAGGTGCTTTTAACTTTAACAACTTGAAAGGTGAAGAAATTTCAACAGTCGTAGAATGCTCACACTCATTATAATTTGTTGTTTATCTGTTTAAGTATCTTTCAAACAGATGCTTTCCTTACATGAATGCTTAGCGGACATTCTTCCGTTACGAATAGCAGCAAAACTAATAACTATTGCGATTTTTCCTTATCTGATTTTCAAATTTTAAACGTAAATATCTTATTACACATTGAAGTAACATTATTTAATCGAACACTTATACAAACGAACAGTCGTATGCAGAATTTCTAGGAGAATCGAAATGAAAAAAAGTATGGGTTTCCATTGAAAAAAAATCTGAAATCATTTCAGATAAGGCTGAATTCTCGCCTCGTGGAGAATTTCTTGTTTAAAGCGTTCCGAAGCTGGTGCTGGCATAATAGTGAATGAAAAAGATTAATGTTAAGTATTACACGTCAATTTTAGTTGTTTCAACTTTAGTTGTTTATGTAAATTAAAGTAGAAATGTCAAAAAGAAATAACAGTAATATAAAATTGATATGATTTCTTGATGAAATTATAAAATAGTAGTTGAATAATCAATCGTTTGTGTAGGTGACAGTGAAAATAAATCCTAAGCGCTCTTTGGAATATTATTTTGAATAACACAAGGAAGAAGTGATTCTTTGATGAACTGGTTCTTTGTGTATGTAGCGAAAGAAATTGGAGGTAAACTATAGTTTGATTAAAGATTTACGAATACAAAAATGTTTTTTACACTTCCTTTGCCATTACAAAAATGTTATTTTGTCAGTTCCTTTGTATTTGTTTTCTTTAGCAACACAATAATGATAACATAAATTTATTACATTAGTTAGGCTACAACACGCAGCAGAGAGGTGTTGTTTTAAAAAGTAACTTTTAAATTGATACAATAGGGTTTGCACCCATCCATTTCGGCATTTGCTAATTAGTAGCTTTATGTGGTCTTGTCATTAAGACCCTTAGTGTGTCGAAGCCACTAAGGATCTAAGCCACAAAGTTACTAATTCGCACATGCCGAAATTTACAACCACGGTATTCCGTAGTTTTATTTTTCATGGAAGTTTTTGAATTAATAAAGGTTGAAATTGCCGGTAAATTCTGTGAATTTGTTTATTTTTGCATAAGCAGAGGGTGCAGAAACATTTTATTTCAGTAGTTCTAATAGTTTGCGAAACGAAACGTTCGAGTTTGCGAAACGTACGTTAATTACGATTTTTTCCAACCTAAGTTTTTTTTTATTTAATTCATCGACGATGGTTTACACCCTCGCTGATAGGATTGAAATGATTTTCATCTACGGAGATGAGGTCAGTTGTGCATCGTAAACATTCATACTTTTAATATCAGACACCCTGAGAGATATGTAAATCACGCCTACGTCCGCTACCTAGTGACAAATTTTGAAGAAACGGCATCAGTAGCAAACAAAAAAAAACAACTTTTGAAAAGTAGTGAACGACAGAGCTCATCTTAACGTCTTGGGTCACTTTGCAATGACCCCCATCGCGAATCTGTACGTATGATCCTGAAATTTAACACATTTCATCTGTATAAACTGCAGATTCTCGAATAGAAAGAATGGAAAGTACACCGTAATTATTAAAAAATAATTGCTTCAGTGTATATTTTATCTTATATAGTGACGAAATCCACACATTTTTGTAGAAGATCACATACTTAGCGGCCTCAAAAATTAATGTTTGGGAAGGCATATTAGGTGATGACTCACATATAGTAGTGTGAGTCATAATAGCAGTCTGCTATCCTAGCAGTCCGCCAATTCTTATGATGGTAAGTTCTCTGGGCGGTGGATTGGAAGAAGTGATCCTATAGAATGGCCTGCACGATCTCCCGATGTATCTTCCTTAGATTCTTATCTTTAGGGTTACCTGAAGTCAGTAGTGTACAAACCACAGCCTCCAACTATTCTTCGGCAACGGATTACAAGGAAATGTAAAACAATAAGAAGGAAAACGTTTGAAAATGTTTGATCATTTGATTAAATAAAAACTGAAATAATTAAAAAATGATATAAAAACAGTTGTTTTATTTGCAGATTTTAATAATAATACTTAAACCCATGTTATTCGAAAACGAATTTATTGATTTTAATATTTCTTATACAGGTGTAAGGTACCTGTTGAGCCTTTTAATTTGAGGTATCACAATATGGTACGAGATAACTCATCGTTCCTTAAGATTGGACTTCTCCGGAAGTTCTTGTACTTCCTGATCTTCTTTTTTGTTGATCTTCATCTTCTTAGTAATACATTTCTTTTCATAAATAGTGATTATGGTTAAGACAATGACTATTACTAGATATAATAATCCTTGATGTGCATAAGTTGATGTTCGAAAATACAATTACTTTGTTTGTTTAAAATCTGGATTTATCTGTTCAAGTTTTATTTAATTCTCTTTAGCTGATATAGTTTTATTTAAATTCATAGAAATCTGAAATCACTATGAAATTTAGTGATGAAAAAATTTATAATGGAATTTAAAATGAAATTGATAATTACTAATTCCATGGAAATTATTTTGAATAATTATTTTTTTAATTTGATGAATTATTATTAACATTAATTATTTTTATGAATCATGTAAATTCCAAAC
>JAWQRJ010005468.1:0-10224 GCA_033557515.1 Diorygopyx duplodentatus
TTTACCTGATTCTCCATACCTTTCTAATGAACGCTCATCGTGCCGGACTCTGTATATGATGGATAAATTAGTTATCTCCGTAAGATTTTGAGAAATATTGCATTTCGGTGAAAGAAAGGTTGCTCAAGAATAGATTTGATGGAATTACCGACCATAGAAGGAGGAGTACATAAGGAAATATGAGCATTATATTATTTTATGTACTTTTATAAAAAATTTAAAAAGACACCAAATATTGACTAGTTGTTTTGTTACTGGTAAAATAATGTACATATACAATTTGGAATTTGTCATGGCCACTAAGCCATTGCATCTTGAGTGCTTTGGTGGATTGCCAAATAACAAGTTCGTTACATAGTGGTTCCTTAAATAATAGCACTTGGAGACAAAATAATTATTGTTGCATATAACTTTTTGATTTTCTATATGAACTTAAAGTTGTTGAAAGTTGTTGATATTCCCTCTATGGCTATACAGAAATTGGTTACGTATTTGAGATAAATTAGTATTAATTCACCAACCCATAAATTGGTTTTCTTCTATTACCTTATTGTTAGTTAAAATGTTTTGTTTACGTGTAACTGTCATGTAACAAGTTGACAACTATATTTTCTACGCCATTGATGACGTGGTTGACTACCTCGATTAATTTCATAATAAACGTACAGCTTAGAGCCAATCGTCATAAAGTTCTTTGAATATTCCCAAAATGGCGCCAATTTTGGTTTAGTTTCCAAAATTAAGAGTGTTACAAACATGTTTAAAATAAATGTTGCGCCATATGATAATATTTTTAATGTAAAACAATTTTGTATTGTTCATACTGCCCCTTTTATTCTGGAAGGTACTCCGTGTATTATTATTTTAATCTAACTTGGATTCCCAAAGTTATTTGGCATTTGAAGACAAAATTCACGTTAGTGGTGTCTTTTTCATTCGGAAAAGCAATGTTTTCGAACGTAAATCATTTTTGATATTGGTACTAAAAGCTGTAAATTTGCGATCATAAACAACTCGACTTTTTCTCCAATTGCACAATAACCAATTTATCTCCAGCTCCAAAGCTGCTTTTTCAGTTTAAATGATATCGAGTTTGCTTAAGAAGAGGTTTTAAATTCAAAGAGGGTTTTGTTTTACTTCATTGTAAAGGTATTCAACAACTTATCAATTCGTGATGATAGTTTTTTTTTATAAACCAGCAGATAATCGGATGATTGGTGATGTTATCGGTATAAGTTGCTTGATATTAATTATAATTGGATACCATTAATTTATTATGCACAGATAAGCTAGATTACCTTCCAATTGCCCAGTGTTTTATTTTTTATATTTTATCCCCAATTCTCCAGTTTCTTCTTTTAAATCTATTTGGACATATCGTTATTATGTATGTGAAATATCAAGAATATTTTTTTGGAATTTCACAATGCCTACAAAAATTATAAAATCCATGATAGGATAGAAACTATTGATGGAAAGTAATGTCCTTTATGCTTTGAACATCGGAGCATTATAAACGCAATTACTGTATATGTATAAGTGGGGCCCTTTTGGGGTCGTTTCGAATTTTTACCCCTAAATCGTACCAGAAGAAATTGAAAACAGTCTATATAAAATTGTTGTGTGGTAATTTAATATAATTAAATGCTGGTTGTAGTCTATACAAAGTTACTGCTCTCTATCTCATCGGCGTCTCTTACCGGTAGACTCCATTTCCCCCCATTGAATTATAATTAACATTAAGTTTTGATCCTTTTTTCGATGTTTTATGGTCCTCTTGGTGATTTGAAAATTTTGTTTTAGATCTGATGTACACTAATGCAATCATAATCAGATTTATAAAAATCCAATTTTGATTGAACTATAACTTTGTAACTCAATAAATAAAGTTTACACTGCACCTCCCAACAATGGCGGCATATAATCCTTTAATTTAATAAGTTTAATTTTCATCCACATTCCTTCTGCAGAGAACCCATCTTATCGTCATTTCCCGGCTGGAAACTTGATCCCCTTGGTTTTGCAACCACTCGAGAATTTTCTTCCTACTGGTATCGGGATTTTGCGTTTTTTTAAGATTCCCTCGAAGTCACTATCTCTTACGTCTGTTCCAAAAAAGCTATTCCAATTTATAACAAGTTCATCGAATCTTAAAAAGGCTCTAAACCTCTCCCGCTTTACTTTCTTCCTAAATGGATTCAGGGTGCTATTTTCTGAGAAAAAATCTCCGCCTACCGCAAAAGTTGTTCCTTTTAACCGGAAACTGTTCTTAAAAAGACAGTCCTCCATTTAATTTCAATTATTTCTTCGTGACTAACTCCCGAATTAATCGATTTTATTTTCTAGAAATGCAATTTGTTTCTAGAAATTCAATTTTGAGAGTAATTTTCCGTTTCTAGTCTAGCAATTGTTGCTCTGAATACTTCTAATTTGGAGTCAGTTTTATCATATTTGTCGCTTAAACTTTGAATCGATGAAGCAATTTACAATCTTGCGATTGTAAATTGTAAAGAAAATAAAGAAATAAAGTTATGAACTATTTATTTTCACTCGACAAACTAGAAGACTGGATTACTCTTATTTTAGAATGTAACCAAAGAATTTTTTCAAGGAAAAAAACGTCTCCGAGACCGGACTCGAACAAATGTCTTCTGCTATCCGGGCGGACGTTCTAACCACTGAACTACTCAAGACCTAAAGGCTCCACAGGAGGTTAATAAGTTCAACCCAAATTGTAAGAACGTAGTATATTATTCATACCCTTCTTCACCCTAATGCAGTTTATAAAAACTAATAATATTAAAAATTACTACTACAATAGTGACGGATATATAACATCATAGATACACACAAACACAAAGCAAACCTCTGTTATTGCTATTTATCTAATTTAAGAAAATGAATAAGAACTTCTGGATTTCCTGAGGATTGTCGGAAAATCCAAAACAAGAACTATCAAAGCCTTATATATATATATATATATATATATATATATATATAATATTTGTGGCCATGCTATCTCAAAGACAATGAAGATGGGAAAAGCACAAAACATGTATATAGAACTAATAATTTTATGAATAAACAATTTAATTAGAAGCGTACGTAATATACTCAACCTGTAATCAATATTAAGTGTGATAGATGATATTGAATAAGTTTGATCTTAATAATTTTAGGAAATTTTAAATGGACTGAATAATATAATTTAGTTAAATGCAAATATTTTCTAATAAAACAGTGATGTGAAACCCCAAATTCAATTTCTCAGGCAAAAAGTAATTCTCGACACTATTTTTAATGATTACTCACTTCCACAGTGGACTGGCTGAAAGATCGGCTCGGCATGGCCAACTTTCTAATTCCACCAAGCAAAACCAACATGCCGGCCCCTTTCTTTTTCTGGTCATCTTGCTTGGCATCTTGCTTAGCTTCGTCCATGTCAGACACATAGAACAGTACTCAACAACGAAAATTTCAGTGACAGTATACCAATTCTTTAAATAAGTATACATTTATAGATTACCGGTAGGGAAGGCACATTGCGATACCGAAAGTTGCTACGCTACGGAAAGTGATGGCTTGATCAATTCCTTCATGTCGTATGAGTGCTACCTATGACGGGCATTGACGATAAATAGCTTTTGCATGGTAACAGGTCTATTTTTAAAATAAATGCTACAACAACGGTGTAAGTATCGCGGTAAAATTTTAATTGTAAGGTATGTGGCATTTAAATTATAGAAAGAAGCTAATAGTTTAAAGGAAACCTACAATGAAAAAGATTCAACAACAGAGATTTATTAATGGATGGGAAGATTTATTAATGGATGTAAAATAGTTTAAATTCCTTTTAAACATTCCTAAAAGCCTTCGTGCACTGCAGAACCGTCTAAATCATACTATTCTTGAAAGGTCATATTTCCCATAAACGTTGAACTAAAAACGTTGAAATGTAAAATAGTTGCGCCCTCTAGGTTGTAGTAGTAAAGTGTAAACGGATGGCTAAGTCCGCATGTTTCTAGAAGCATAAAAACTCGATAATACCGGCGACTCCGCCATTACAGAAAGATGTAGATGGATGATAAAAATAATGGTAAATATTGGTTGCATGAGTTATACCTTTTTTCTTTATTTGGATGAAATCTCTTACAATTATTATCCGAATTATTATTTAAAATGTCAAATATCACAACAGATATTTGTTTAGTGTGACAACTGAACATGGAAATTCAAACATTGGTTGTGACTGATTATCTTGTAAATATTATTGCTTCTTTGTGGAATATGAAACGTATTTCTCATAAAAAGTATTTACTAAATGAAAGGTTGAATAAAAAATTGTTGTCTGATTATAAAGAAACGATATAATCGAATCGAAAATCGTAGTCCTCCTGAAACGTTAAAGTTCTAAAACTACTAGAAACAATAGTGATAAAATTTTGTATAATGTACCTTAAATTATTCCTTGATTTAAGTGCGCCTTGGCAATACATACCATATCAAAAGAAAGTTAAAAATTATAAGAATTATGTACTATAAATAATAACGACAAAAATTCTTATAATACCTCACATTATTCATTCGTTCAGATATTCCAGGAATGTACAGTATTGGATTTGAATTGTGGATCCTTCTTTTAAAAATTAGACAAATTAGCCTAATCGAGGAGTAATAAAAATATTTAAAAAATCTGACAAATTTTTCAATACTAACAATAATCCGTTAGAAAAGGAATATCTCCAGTTTTTCTGCCAATAGAAGCTGATGTAATAGTTATATATGTAATAGTTTAGTTACTAAATGAAAGGTTGAATAAAAAAATGTTGTCTGATTATAAAGAAACGATATAATCGAAACAAAAATCGTAGTCCTCCTGAAACGTTAAAGTTATAAAACTACTTGAAACAATAGCAATAAAATTTTGTATAATGTACCTTAAATTATTCCTTGATTTAAGTGCGCCTTGACAATACATACCAGATCTAAAGAAAGTTAAAAATTATAAGAATTATGTACTATAAATAATAACGATAAAAATGATTATAACAGCTCACATTATTCATTCGTTCAGGTACTCCACGAATGTACAGTATTGGATTTGAATTGTGGACCCCTCTTTTCAAAATTTGGCAAATTATTTTAATGCTAACAATAATCCGTTAGAAAAGTAATATCTCCAGTTTTTCTGCCAATAGAAGCTGATGTAATAGCAGATGGATTCGCAAATTTGAAAAACTAAACTTTTTGAATGCAACGAAGGCTTCTGATTCAATGCTTGCGACATAGTTTTCACTATAAAATTTTGACGTAGCTCTTTAAATTTGGAGCTTTCGACGACATTGCATATAATGAAAATATAACCTGGATATTTGATTTTATTTAAATTTACAGGAAGCTTTTTTTGTAACTTAACGTTTTCTTATATTTTACTATTTTGATGAACCCGGTCTATAAAGATACAAAAAATAAACCATCACCCTAAATTTTACTATTTAAAGGAAATTATGTCTAAGAGTTGACTACAGTACATTTCTTAACTCCAAAAAATACCAACTACACTAAAATTAAATCTTTGTGCTTACTTTTTAATCTTCTCTCCAGTGGGTGCCCTCACTGGAGAGAAGATAATTAAAAATTGTTTGTAATTTGGTGATATTTTAGAATAAAAATTTGTCATGAATACGAAATTGCTGTAAGTATTCAAACACAAGTTCCATACCAAAACCTTGTATCTACTACTTACTGTCCTCATTTAAAATACTATCTTAAGCTTCAATCTTCGTTGAAGCCAAAACTTGTGATAAACGTAATGTCGGTTCAATATCGTTACAATGATATAAATCAAAAAATAAATCACGAGAATGTCACCACGCTGGAATGAGTAGTAAAGAAGAAGAAAAAACTAGTATTAATTTTTCTTCTTCTTTACTGCTCATTCCAGTGTAGTGTTTTGTGCATCTCTATGCTGTACATGAAAGCTAATCCACATATCATATCTGCAATAGCTAAAAGGATACACTAGATTTACCAAATCAGAACGAAGAAGTGATAGAAAAATGGAGACCTTGAAACCAAAGAAATGTCTAACCATCAAGTTAGAATGTCGTTCTCAAGCATCAATGACTTATTACTTACTTGTTTATTATTATTGTAGTTTTCTGACGATAGCAACGAAGTTTGAGAGATGCTAAAATATATGTATATGTAATTTTAGTGTTTACCAAAGATTTAATTATGTTTTATTATTTATTATATTTAATAATTTTTGTTTAATCTTAAACTTTAGTATAAGCTTCAACTAAATTATGCATTTACGTATAATATTTTGTGAGGTATCTGTTAGATGTTGATAAAAAAAATTCCGCGCATATTGAAACTATTTTTAAAAAATATTATCTTGGCAACCTACTAGGAAACAAAAAAGATAATGGCAAGTACAGAATGAAAAAGTGTTTGCACTAAAGTTATACGTTTTAGAGATCAATAAAATTGTGTATATTACTTAGGTTTTTATTTTAACACCCTTTATAGACAGATGGCCTTTAAAATACAATTCCAGAATTAAAATATTGAACAAATGAAAACTGTATATTTGTTTATTTTGTAATTTAATAGGCAATATATTTTATTTAACATTTCTAATTCTCTATTACTATTATGAACACTGATTAACAAAAAAATAATAGTAATCGCTATGTTATAATAAATACACATTGGCTTATGTAATTAATTACAAAGTTAATATTTACCAATCGGCAGTTTAAGGTTTTTTTTTTGAGAACGGGATAAGATGCTATTCCTTCTATATCAGGATGTATTTTTTCTACAATCTTTAAACGACTTCGTAACAATTCCAATTGATCAGGTGTTATACTGAATTTTGTAAACGTACCCTGTTAAGTTCTTCTTCTGTAGCCATGATGTTCAGGATAGGTAACTTAATCACACACAACAATTAAAAAGAAAATCATAATGCACCTGCAGGTTACTTTAATGAGGCGTATTATCAGTTCTTCCATACAAAGTTTAACATTTTTTAATGACTGTATGTACAGCTCTCGAAAAACAAAAACTTTAACGTCAACTTAATTCTTAAGCACCACAACTTGACCTGGTATACGTCACCGTCTTTTCAATATTATATCGAAACTTAACGAGACATGATGGCAGTCCCCTACTATAGAGGTACTACCCCCCCATCCTTTTCCGTTTCCTAATAATTGGTCACGGAATTATTCATTTATTTGACAGTGTCACGCAAAGATTTAATGAACATTTCTGTCTCTCCTTGCGCACGTGATTGTAAAACTATGTTGCGGTTTCCGTATACATTACCGCACAAAAACCAGTAGTACCAAACGAAAACGACGACTGTGAATCGTTTAATTGAAATATTTTAATTGCATATAACTAGGTTTTCAGGAAGAATCAGTTTTAGCAAACATTGGGAAAAAGACTAACCTAAGAGAAAAGTAATCTACTATGGGGCCGAATTTTGTGCATAAGGTGTTTATAACCAGAAGTATGTATCCTTTCTTCCATATTTTGTATCTAATATCCTCAAATCTTTCTAAACGAAACCGGCAGAATTGTATACATAAATGATACAAACTTAACTGTGTATTTATATTTTTCAAAACAGTAATCATCATATTTACTAAAACTTACGACAATTAAATTTATTTCGACGGTTCATGTCTTTCCTCTTTTGATTTCTGTTGTACCCTTAAACCCTATAAACCCAAAAATGCCTCATGAATCTTAATGAAGCCGACATAATATTTGATTTATTGAACATTGGGGAAAGTTATTATAAAATCAATAATTTTTCGTAAAACGATATACATAAGTATTAGATAATACTATCTAGATATGTATACTGTGGGGACAAACGGAAAAAATAAATACGATATTTCTTAAATATCAGGATGATTCTATTTTTTTTCTAGGCCTTGGGAGCAATAATTGTAAATTGAAAATAAAACAATGCAATTGAGGTGGTTAGCTTTAAGTGCAAAAAACAACTAAATCCATGAATATATTATCAATCCCACAATACGCATTCCAGATACGCAAAAGAGTGCGACCTCGTTCAAAGTCGCTTAATTGGCGATAATTTGCAATTTGTCGAACTCTAGGCATTTTTGAGAAGATTGAAAGATGTAATGTGACAGAAAAACTAAGAAAAGTGTAATAATTTTTATAAAGGAGCCCTTGGAAGTTTACTGATTTGAAGATTAAATTCACAAAGAAAATCAAAAAAGCGTTGGGCTTTATTACCTCAAAGCATACCTTATGTGCAAATTTCAAGTAAATTGCTCCAGTAATACGGGGTGCTGCGGTTTTTATTCAAATCAGTATATTTTAAAAACATATTAGGTATTTTGGAATTCTAAACCTACCATTTTTTTATAATAAGAAAGACGCCAATAGTGAAGCTCAACTTTCAAGTACTTACTTACTCTTATCAGCCAGAAAGCGGAGAATGGTGGGGAGGTTATAAGTGGTAGGAGGAGATGAGACAGAATTGTTATATCTTCCCCATGCCTATGCCTTCGTATATGTATATATTTCTCCAAAGCACACATTGCTTTTGATGTTTCCTTATACGATTCTGCACTAGATCAGGGATTATTGACACATTCTAAGTGTGTTGTCACATTCTAAACATTGATGAATCTTTGCGAAGTGAAATGGACCGTGAATATTAGTTATTTTAGAAATAACTTCTAAACGGTGCGACTTAGGACATATGTATATTTAATAAAATAGACCATAAATTCCACAAGGCACCCAAAAATGTAATAATATACAGGGTGTTATATTTAAAAAAAACACAATGTTGCCAATATATCTGAAACCATGGCACTTTGCACATAAGCATATGTGGTCCAGAATATTCATAACGAACCCCCTTAACGTTCCCTAAAATATCTACATCTACCTACCGGACACCCCACACACATGCATATATACAAGATTAGCGAGTTTAATAGTATAAGATGCTCGGGATCACCACTGAAGAAGACGAATATAAAAAGGATCTTGCATCATAAAACATTTCTAAAACTGCCTTTAAACTGTAAGCCTGATTGACTGCAACCACATTTTTCGAAGGGGTAAGTGTACTAACATATATGCTTTTATTACAAATAAGAACTTATTTGAAAACGAATATGAAAACACCAAGAAAGTACCGTTCATAAACTATTTCATGATTTATCATTTCATTACACACGGTGTTTCCATGAGATGTGCCCAAATTTTGCAGACGTATTCTATAGGTCGTTCTGGTGGTATAAATAATTTTGTCCTAAGTTATAATTTAATAACGTACACTAGAGGAATTATTTTTTAGAGGGGTGCTCATACCAAATGTGTGCACTGATATTTAATAAACATTTCATAATGCTACTGTGTTCAGCAAGTTCTTCAAACTTATTTTGTACAAAAATTTTCACGAAGCATCTTAATTGTCCACTTTTGTAGGCTTTAAAATAACAATTAACAAACAATTTTGTATCGTCCAACTCTTCGACATATTAGGCATACTCTTCACATACTAAATATTGATGCACTTTTTAATCCAGTAGCCACAAATTTATCGTTGGAAATTTTGTTGCGAAATGTAATTTTTCCGGTAATCACAGTCAATAACTAATTCGTTATCACGTACAGAAGATCGCATAGAAGTTTCACGAACATTAATATCATTTAAAAAGTCAGTTAACCGAAGTAACATACTCAGACTCATCTTCACAATTTTCTTTACCTGAATGAAACAGTTTTAAGCAGAAAAGTTTTTTGTAAGACTTGTGAAACTGAATGGGGATAGGGTTAATATTTTTTTTCACAAGGTCCACATTCTTTTGAACAATGAAGTTGATATTGACATTTAGAAGCTCTAGTATTTTTTTTGCATTTGATAATATAGAGGAATTTAAAACATCAAATAATTTATCTGCTCATCATCTCAAAAAATTCAACTGTTGCCAGTCCAGGTATCGCTCCAAACCATATATGTATATTAATTTAATATGTTGAAATATGTTATCCATATTCTATACCAAGTTTATGAAATAATAAACTTGATGCTTAAGCACGAGGTACGGAGCGTTCAAAAATGATTGACCGGAATAAATTTTGAGCGAAAGTGAAAAGTCCATCTAAACTTAATTCTATTCCGCTGCAACTTCATGTTATTTACATTTTATTTTAGGC
>JAWQRJ010005469.1:0-10222 GCA_033557515.1 Diorygopyx duplodentatus
ATGTAATCATACAAAATTATTTTAAAAGCTCATTACCAGATATTAACTTGGTAAGTTCTCTAATCTTCGAAAACATAACTGTAAGACGCAAGCCGCATTTAGAAATTAAATAGTTATCCAAAATCATGACTACAGAAATTGTAAAAATCCCTACTATAGACAACAATGTTAAGACACAATATTCTGTTATATGTACTGATCATTGTAATTGTTATTATTGTTATTTTATTAAAAATAAGAAGTTTATAATACTGAAGAGGAAACCTTTGGACTACCAGGAAGTCCCATTTACTGAGGGAGGAGTTACGTGTCCCCACATTTAGTCACACACCATATATGGGCATATGACTCACACTTACGTGTCCGTATAACTACGCATAATACCTAATATGGGCATATGATGCACACTGCTGAATAAGTACTATGTAAAGTTATAAAAAGGCAGTTAGTTAAGCACCATTATTCATCAAGTACTAAGTAGCCGCAAGTGTTGTATCGTTAAGAACCTCGAACCAAAATAAATTGTGTTTTAATAAAAAGAAGTTAGTTTTTAAAAAGAAAACAACCACTCGAACATTAAAACTCGCGTTTATAAAAAGGTTTGGATCGCGTTTATAAAAACACTTGGATCGCGATACGTAGAAAAGAAAAAAGAAGCATTTAAGCGATTTATATCGATCAGTCCCGAGGCATTCAGGAGTCGATCAGTTGTCGTTACACATTTCCATATAATAAATGTTCGGCAGTTAAGTGTAGCGAATCTATTTGTTTCTGTATATGGCCATTAAGAATGATTGTGAGCGGCGTCTTTGCTCTCGTGCACGTACGTCCATTGAATTCCCTTTAAACCCGCCATAATACGTCATGAGAATTCTATGATCCTCACCGGAGCCGACCGCCATGAATTTTTATACGCCCGACTGCGGGCCACTTCCGATGCAAGTCCATGCATGGACGAGATAATTTCAATTAAAATTATAATGGAACGCGGGCTCTGAAAGCTACGATTTGCACGGACAAATTGCATTTACACATACACGCCAGCTCGTTTTTGCTTTAATTGAAATGAACAGGAAATCCTTAATACATTTTTAAGTAGTCGCGAAATGAATTCTAGGAACCTGACGAATATTGAAGGCGGTTAAGTTTTATCTGATTGACATCTTTTATCGCACGAACGATGGTTTTTGATCGCGTTTACACTGATGTTACAATTTATAGAAGGTTGGTTTATAGCGACACGTAATGTTTAATGCGTTGATGTATAATATAAGGTGTCTAGAAACCTACTTGCTTTTTATTTTTTAATAAAGCTCATATTCCAGTTGAATTTTGCTCATGTTTTTATTTTAATATCGAATATGGATATGGAGCTTACGTGTGAAACTCTGTTGGCAAACGTTGAATACATCACTTAACGCTCCATGACTTAACCCCAAAGATTGCTGACGACAATTGTGAAATATCCGCTTGATAATTACTTTCTGTTTGAACCTATTACTATTATTATTGGATTTGGTATTTTCCTTAACACGGTGGCTTTCTAGACAGGTGATGTTGATCTTCTGGTCTCTAGCCTACATATCGGAGAACTTGGGTTCTCCGATATTAAATGTCACCAAAAGCTGGTGGTCCCAACTGAAAGAGTTTACTTACTACAGTGCTTAAGCCTTTAACAGTCGCTTTAAGCATTTAACGTTCGCTTTTGAAACCTATCCGATCGGATCGAGATTGGTATGGTTGAACATAAACGGGATAGAGTGAATGTGTGTTAAAAATAGTTTTAGTTCATAGATCTTGTTCATCAAACCCGAAAGGAGATTGGAACAATGTAATTGATTAATTATTAATATTATTTAAAGGTCGTCAAATAACGCACTATTGGGTCTCACTGTATTGACAACAACTGAAGCTTATATTAGAAAATTACATAATTCATTTAAGCTAATATTTCTTTTTGATTTTTCATTTTAGTTATAGATTCCCATATAGAAACAAAGGCTAGAAGAATGATCAACGACTAAACAGATCGCTGACCTCATTCCTACAACAATAGCCCGGTTAAAAATTCAAATTATGTTGGATTCTGGACACAAAAGGATTAGCAGGCAACAAAACTACTGAATTAGAAATACCCGTTTAGCAACTACAGAGGTTCTCCTCAGGTTTACAATACCATAGCAATTTTTACTTTCATTTTCCTGAAGGTATAAGAGAACGTATTGCATTCGGTGAAAAAATTTGACGGGAGATTTTGATATATCTTGGTGAATTAGGCCAATCAAAAAACTCAATTAATCAAACCATTAAAAACTGAAGAAAAACTGAAGTTGCATACCCTTCAGAATAAACTGGATTCGCTGTATATGTTACCGGCCAAACCCGATATTAGGACAAACTAGTTTTGCCGAGGTCAAACCAGTTCTTCCTATACCCCATAGGATAAACCGGTATAGCCTACGCCATTCATGGCGAACCTTTTTGAGAAGTGGGTCAAATTTTGTTCATTATTTTTCTTAGTACGCGCTCGTGGGTCACTAAGTCAGTGGCATCACTTGGAAATGGGGAGGGGAGGATGGTTAAAACTACTTTTTTTTGGTTCTCGCTTTTAAAATCCTCTAAGAAGTATACGTTTCCTTTTTGTTTTGCAACTTTTACTCTTGCAAGTGAAGAGCAAAAAGTAAAGAATAAAAAGTAAAGTAAAGAAGAAAACAATTTTGCATACGAATATGTGGACCCAAACATCGTTAAAAGAGCATTAGCAAGTTTCATCATTGATATAAAATTATTTGGTAAGGAATCCCATACGTTTAATATAACATTTTCAATGTTTAGTGTGGGATCATTATTATCTGCACTACTTTCAGACATTTTTCCTTTTACTTCGAAAATCAAGTTTTCAAATTTATTTTTCCACACTATGCTGCTTTAAAATTCAACTAATTCCATTTCTAAATCGTGGATACCTAGCCACATAAATTCGGTTATCTCCATTGTTTCGAATTCCGTTTTGTATGGATATAAATTAACGTGAAATGTATTTTCCAACCTTTTAAATTGATTAAATCTCATCTCAAAAGCTTGTTTTATTTCCTGTATAATCATTAAATATTTTTAAACTGCATTTTCTTCTGTGTGAAGCGTATTTTTAAAAATTATCGTGTTTTGAAAATGTTTTTGTAATCGAGGAAAATATTTCATGATTTTCATTTCCAAATCCTTTATCTTTTTTTGTCAAGTTTCGTCATAAATATTTTAATATTTTCAAACATCTTTCTTCACCGAGTTTCTTCATCGACGCGACGATCACCGGAAAGCCAAAAAGTAAAAAAGAAAGTATCACTAGATTCTAAAAACGCTTGCTTTCTAAACTCTTAACTTGAAAACTAGCAGCTGTAATGTTATTTTTTGGAATCAAAAAGTTTTTAAAACACTGGTTTGTGAATGATTGTGTTTTTTCTTTAAAAAATATGTTCTTCTTTCTTCATCTGTTGAAAGGCTGAGATTAGAATGAACCTTTCAAAATGTCTTTTTACGTTGCATGTACGTGCAGTGACTTTTTCGTTGCCAATTACACGTTTTATTCTTTTCAATCACACTATATTTATCAAACCATTCTGTTTGATGTGGGCTGGAACTTGTATCGTTTGTTTTTATTTTTTTGGCCGCCGACATAGTACAGGGCTATAACTAAAAATATTTATATTTAGAATACAATAATTTGAGAAGAAATTTCTTATAACGTACTTGATGTACGTATACTTATGTAGATGAGAAACTGTATTTCTTTAATATTTTTGATGTCTGTTCTCTCTTTTATTATATTAAAAATAGGTTTATAAAAATCAACGCGTGGGTCATTTAAATATATAGGTTCGCATCATAGGTTCACAATATTTCATCACTCTTCTAGTTGCCTTTTTTAAGTTCAGATAAAGGTAGAATTCCTGATTGAATTAGAGGACTAAGGATTGATATGACGTGAAAAAGCAGAGCAAAGAAGGAATAAAAAGATTCAAAATACATATATGAATACATATATCATGATTATATCAATTATATCACATACAGTGTAGTTAAAGTAATGCAGTTAAAAGCAATACATTGATCACAACAATGTTGGAATTTGTAACTCTTAAAACAGGAATCAAATTTTAAAAGTTAAAGAAAATTGAATAAAACAAGTGTAGCTTATCATATAAAATGTCGATGAATAGTTCCAATTTTCAAGATACATATTTACAAAACAGGTTAAATTTTAACGAAACAAAAGGTACATGTTAAATGTTAAAAACGGAGTTCCGTTTCCCGGAGAGTTGACTTTTAAACAAATTAATATGGCAGTCCAATATAACAAATAATCATCAAAAATAATTAGTGAGACAAGCTATAAAAAAGTTATTTAGGTTTCAAATTCATTTATTGACCAGCGACAAATTTCTTCAGGGATCTCTTAACGTCCTTAGATATTTTTCGAATTTAGAATTGATTATTGTCATAAATGATGTCAAGTGATTCCCTTTTTTGGGAATATTTTTCTCATAATTTTTCTTTATAATTTAGATCTGAAGATTTTTACTTTCTCTCATATAAAGAGAAATTTTGACGATGAGATTTTGAAATATCTGGACGAATTATGGTATTCTAAGACTTATGGTACCATTTTTGGCCTGTCTGTCTGTCAATCCGTCCGTCCGTTAGATATAGTTTGTGATCCACACATCTACCAGTTCTTCATATCAAAGGAAATTAAAATTTATTCAAAACAACGAACTAAAATTTTTCATTCATTAAAATTAATAAAAATAATTCAAATTTTTACTATCTTTTGTATTTATTGTTAGTGACATCAAAATACATGATCTATATTTCATGTTATTGATGTAATTCATCAAGATATATCAAAATTTCACCCAGAATTTTTTTTGACGAATGTAATATTCTCTTACACTTTCAGGTAACAAAGTAAAAGAAAGTAAATGATAAACAAAAATTAACCTCCATTAACCTCCGTAATGGCTAAAAGGGTATTTTCATTCAGTTTTGTTATCTGCAAAATCCTCTGTGTCCAGAATCCACCATCGTTTGAGTTTCGTTTCTCCAACACCTTTAAGGCTTTAGGTAACCGGCATTCATGAATTATGTAAAATTTTATCTGTTTTTCTGTTGTTTAAAAGTTGTCAATACATGATGACCCGATGAATAGTGAGTTATTTTTATAATTGACTTTTAATAATTTATTGCGTAAATATTATTTTGCATTTCTGATGATATCAAAGGAAATTAAAATTTATTTAAAACACTGAACTAAAATTTTTCATTCATTAAAATTAATAAAAATAATTCAAATTTTTACTACCTTTTCTACTTATTGTTAGTTACATCAAAATACTTGTTATTAATATGGCTAAATAAATATATTTTTGCTTAATATAGAGGTTAGTATATAAGCCCTACTACCCTTACAGTTGATTTCAACGAAAAGTGTTTCAAAAAACTTACGATTCTATTTAAAAAAGGACTCGATGACGTCACAACTGTGACGCAAAAACTTATACCAAAAAAATGCTTAGTTTTAAAAACAAGTTGGCATGCCCAAGGGTGTTTTGACTTGTTTTTAATAACCACTTTACTACTTTTATACACGTTAACCTGGGACACACAGTATAGTTTAGAACTTATTTTTTGCAAAAAAAAATACATTTGAAACAATGAAAGTTTCATTGTTTCAAATACAATTTCATTGTATTTGAAACTTTTTTTTCCTAAAATAAATAGAAATAGGAAAAGAAATTTCCCATTCGATACGTTTAAAATTTGTTTTATCAGGTTGCCACCGCTTCGGACATCTCATGTCGTATTAAATAAACTCTTGGTATCTGTTAACTGGATTTTTGGGAGGGCATTCAAGAATAAAGGAAGGTCTGAAAAAGGATTCGGATTACGTAGGAATTCTACGTATTTGAAATAAATTTTTTCTTTACCTGTAATTTCTGTAGAAATTGTAGTTTTTTAGTGAATAAAAGAGCCTTAGCTATTAATACAATTACTGTGAGAGTCCGGTAATCACATACTTAGTTCTCATACCGTCTTCTGCACGGTCCCTCATGTAATCTCCGATGTTTTATTCTTTAATTTTTCCACCAGTATTTGCCTGTAAGGATAGGTCGGTAGGTATTTCCAACCTGCCGGGCACCAATTTCGCTATTTGCGGTTATTTTAGGTACCTGTCAACCCTTTTGTGGTGAAAACCATAAAAACTAGTGACAACGGGTACTTCAGAGGGCATTGTTACCAACTATGCTTTTGGAAAAATCACTATTAAACGTCAATAGTTGCTGTAATTTGAATCATTTGAATGAATGTTTATTCTCTAACTGATAGCTAACTCAATTTTTTCTCTCTCTGTAATATTTATTTATTTAAGTTCCAAGTTGCAGTCAACCTTGTGGTAATCACTGGTTTTAATTTGTGATATTTATTTTTCTGACAGTTGGTGCTATTAGGAAAGAATTTGAATTCGACTGAATTATTACAAAGCTTGACAAGCGAGACAAGTCTGAAATAACTCGCATAACTTGCTAAATAAATAAAATTGTAAGTAAAGCATCGTACAGAACTGTGGGAAGCTGGCGAGATCTATCGGTGGGGAAGCGAAAGCCTGTCCGAAGATAATCGCAGATGGTGACATGGTGACAATCGCACAAAAAATGAGTTTTTGCTTATTATAGTTAGGTTGCTATAATAGGGGGCGTTCGTGTGCTGGTCGAATGTATAAAATTATAAGTTTGTAACTGAGTCTTTAGACTAAACCTTTTTTGTTAAATAATTTCTTTGGTAGTAATTATGAATTTGACCATTAATATACAAAGCATGTGATATTTACCAGTCATATTTATTGTACTTCATCAATTAGCCCGGAACTTCCGGAATTTACGTAGCTTGCTAGAGTTCTTATTTTAGTTTGGAATATTGCCCCTGCAAAATCGTAGACAGTTAGTTATAATAATTAACGCAACTAATGCACGTTAATGAGGTAGCGGTCTCAATCTGTCAATGTGCGATTTTCACGCCGCTTGCAAAACAGTAGACTGTTAAATTTTCGTGGTTTACAGCCTGTATTATGCTCTACGGGTTCTTGCTGGATATACGGTTTCTCAGGCCATCTCGGCAGAATCGCTAATAAAGACGGCTAACGGTAAAACTGTAGCAAACGACAGGTGTCATTACGGGAAAAATATTTTTACTCAAATCGATGCCTCCAGACCACATTTACCGTTCGTTCCGATCAACCAATTAGACAATTATTTCTGACTTAATTCTATTTGTTTCTGCGTTGCCATTGAATTATAGAGTTGTTTACGATCGGGCGCTAACCATAATTGCAAATTGTGTCGACTCTCTATCTCTGAAAGCGGAAAACTGCGGTAACCCGTTGGAATTTTCCAGCGAAATCCGGCGGTTGTCTGACCACCGAGGCATATGCTAATGAAAATTTAATCCAGCTTTCCGCTTAGGTTAGCCGGGATCCTATTTAAACTTTCTGGGAACGAATTAAATAGAGATCGTCGCTTTCTTAAAAGAGATTAACGTGGAATTTATTGGATTATTGGATAGAGGGGGTAACATCAAACATCAATTTAATCTTTTGGGCATATTCAAAATATAAAGAAATATAAATAAAATGAAGTTCGTTTCCTAACTTCATTTTATTTAGTATTAAGGTACTATTTTAGAATTGTGTTCTTTTATTCGTTTATCAAATTTTCGTCCTGTCTGCCCTATGTCTTCCCTTCGCAATTATTACCAGTAACGGAAAACGAAATTCTGGAAAACAATGCTATCGAGAAGGCAAGAAGTATAAACAACAACCGTAGAAGGCTCCAACAAGATGACTTATTGTTTAAGTTATATTGACTATTTAGCTGAAATAAATATAAATAATTTACACTCTATAGTTATGGTGGGAAGCTTTCACTACAAACCACAACTCACATTGTACCGCTTGTGCTGTAAGTAGGTATTGTTCTTTTGAGGTCATCTTGGTGAAAGAGTGAGCAGGAACCAAGAAGCATTATTTTTGATTATGCATTTCGAATTTCAATGAAATGTGATCACCAATAGACCCGCATACGTTTCAATTTAATGACAATCACGAAACACTCAAAGCGTCCAGCTTCCTCGAGTTCCTAGTAGAGGGAGACAATAATTATCGAGTGGTCAGCACACGTCGAATTCCATCTCCATGTAGCACTGGCTCTCGGCCATTACTTAGCGAGAACAATGCCAGTACGTTTTTAATTAAATTTGCGCCTCTCAGGGAAACAGGGCAAGAAGGCTGTAGCGAGAATCCGCGGTTTTGTCGTAAGTAAGGCGATTTGTGACATACCCGTCGTAACTGTTCCTGTTTTTATCATCCGAGGAAACGACGGAAGGACGGAATTTTCATTGCGAAAATTATATGTATTATATATAGCGTAACGGCAGCAGACGTTATTGCATGTGGGTCTGAGAGAAAACGTACAAGTTCACTCAAAAGCTCAGCTTAGAGAAAACCTGAAAAGCACTCCTCAATGATATTTAATTTTAATGATAATAAAATTGCTCAATAACCAACTATCGCACTGGCAACTACAGTTATGGGTAAGCTCTTGTGATTTATTGCTGTAATTTCCTAACTTGGTGCTTAGCAGGTTATTGATACTGCTTATTGACTTTTGCTGAAGACTGTACCATAAACTCCCTATTGAGCCATTCCATCGTGCCAATTCTATTAATATTAAATTCAGTTATACTGTCCGTGAAACGCGCACACACTTCATCTAATTCCGTTATAGATAATACGTATTAGAGGACCGCAATAATAATGCCGATACCATAGACGTTACGGTACCGGGCATTACCGCAGTAATGTCAGAACGAACTGATTGGGAACTGGGAAAACACTACCGGGAAGAAGAAAAATAGCCGAGAGCGACCTCTGAGACGCAATTGTACGGAGTTACATCCGGATTTGCCTCTTCCCACGTTTATGTATACACATCCATCTGACGTGTGCGTGTCGGCACATCTACTTCTGCAATGTTCCGCGGTTCTAGAGGTAAACAATCACCGTTTGACGCTACCTGTAGGACAGGATAACGCGAAGAAAACCGCACTGTGTCCAACGCGGTTCTCGGTAGTCGTTAATGTAACATTAGAGGAAAAGAAAGCAAAGCCATAGAATAGGTACGAGAATTGCGAATTAAAGGAGAGAAAACGGGTTAATGTAGGCCGTGGAATTTCTGAAATCGGCTTACTTATTTATTGACATAAACAGTCTTCCAATAACTAGCTCAACCGCATTGGTGGCTTTAAATCCATATATTCTTCATAAGAGGCGTCAAATCAATTACACCAAATAAGATTGTTATTTTGCCTTAAGTGAATGAAATAAAAATGTCTATAGATATGTCGAAAAGTAGTATTGTAATGAAGATGCGACTTCAAAATTAACTCCATAGATTGTATTCCCCTCCTAATGCATAATAAGAAGCAGATTCTGTAATAAGATTACTCTATATACTATTTTCTACATATTTCCAATTTTCAATTGGTGTATGTCAAAAATTACTAACCGTATGAAGACGGGGTTAGTAAAAATAGATTCTACAGATTCTTTTCTATAACATCCATTGCAATAACCATTAAAAAGTGGGATGGTATGCCATCGATTTACCTCTTTCAGGATTGTGGCTATTTCAAGTTTTCAAACGGAATAACTTGAAAAATATCAACGTTATGAAGACGCCGATTCGAAATTTATAATCTCCAGATGATTCCCTATAAGAATCCCCATAGATTGTATTCCCCCCTTAATGGATCATCAGGATCAGATTACTATAAGATTACTATATATTATTTTCTACATATTTCCAATTTTCAATTGGTGTATGTCAAAAATTACTAACCGTATGAAGCCGGGGTTAGTAAAAATAGATTCTACAGATTCTTTTCTATAACATACGTTGCAATAACCATTAAAAAGTGGGATGGTATGCCATCGATTTACTTCTTTCAGGATTGTGGCTATTTCAAGTTTTCAAACGGAATAATTTGAAAAATATCAACGTTATGAAGACGCCGATACGAAATTTATAATCTCCAGATGATTTTCTATAAGAATCTCCATAGATTGTATTCCCCCCTTAATGGATAATCGGGATCAGATTACTATATATTA
>JAWQRJ010005470.1:0-10222 GCA_033557515.1 Diorygopyx duplodentatus
AAAATATTTATGTTATTTCTTATTGAAATTTTGATTTTTTTTGTTTATTTACATCTGAAATCTTTAAATTGAAATTTGAATTTGTGCAAAGCAGAAAAATTAAAATTAGAAATTTTCATAAATTTAGAATTTTCTTGAATTGGATTTTTGGATTTGTAGATAATAGAGAAATATTTAAATGATTTCTTATTGAAATTTTGAATTATTTTGTGTTTTTTTAAATCTGAAATCTTTAAATTGAAATTTAAATTTAAACACAAAAATAAACTCTTGCAATGAATATAAGGTACCAACTGAAGAAGAAATATTTCATTTATCACTTTGAGAACGACAACGTACCATTTAAAAATATTAAGAAACCGATTGAATTTGAATTACCTATGCTTGCCAGGGACAAATGGTTCAACGGAACGCATTATTTCAGAAGTGAATAAAATTTTGACCACAGAGAAAACGCAATTGGGCTTAGAAACTTTGAAAGCAACATTACAAGTGAAGTGCAATTTTTTCAATTCTTGTAAATAAAAATTTGAATAATATAACAAAAAATGAAGAATTATTAAGTTCATAGATCAGAAAAGTATTTGTAAGCAAATATGTTATTGTTTGTATATTTTACATGTTAATGGATAGATTTATATATATATTAATATTTATATTTGTTTTCGATATTGATGCTATGAAAAGATTTTGTAAGGTAAGACTTTGCTTACCTTACCCTTCATAATATCTCTTTTGGCATGTCCAGTTGGACCAGATACATCTTTGAAAATATTATGAAGAGGCCACCTCTTCATAATATTTTCAAAGATGTATCTGGTCCCAGGAGGGGAATCTGTTTCGATTTTTTTCCAAACTGTCCCATCAATAGCAATATCAATATTCTCCTGGTCATTGTTTTCTTCACTGTCGTCTTCAGAATCTGTCAGCAACCTCATTCTCTTTCTCGTCTTCTACTTGCACTCGAAATGTCTTCCTCTTCTTCTGGAGTGTTTGACTAGTAATTTTCATATTCGCTATCGATTTCATGGTCACTTTCGAAAAATTCATCCAACTCACCTTCTCTTTCAGATTGTGAGCCTTCATCAATCTCAGAGCATAATACTTTTCCAGTATTTCGTTTTTTTTGGTCCATAGCTGCCTCAAATAAAATATGTCCGTCGTGTTTAAGTAAGGCAAAGGTAAGTTTTGTTGGAAGTCAAAGCATAGTGTTCTTTGTATTCTTTGGCAGCAGCTGTAACCTCCTTTAATTTGTCTTAACTTTTTTTTAAGAAATCAAGATAATAACTACTTGCATTATAATTTTTAGTATTTTCCTCTGTCATCATGTTTTCCTCTTAAATTCATGGCAACCTTAAGCTGCGCTTTTAGGGACGAAACTCAACATTTTTGTCAGTTTTCCCAACTGTAAAAAAATTACTAAAAAGGTTTTTTTTTGGAACCCGATGTTTTGTTGCATTTTTACTCTACATTATTCTTTCTTTGACTTAAAAGATGTTAAATACAACAAGTAGACTAAGTAGATGAAAACAAATTTTGCTGTCCAAATATACAATACAGTTGTGTTAGTTTTATAAAAAGAAAAATGTGTGTCTTATTTTAAGATTTTTTACTTTTGTTAACCTTACCTTATATCAAAATGAAATTTTACGATTCAGTTTAGGCTGTCGATTTGGTCGACGCGACGTTTAATTTCTTGAAATGTGATTAAACGCTGTAGATAAATATCTTGATTATGTTTATTACCAATCTCATTAAAATGATCCAAAACTTTTTAGACACAAATCAATCACTTTTGGTAGATATCTATCTCCAGGGCATCTGAATATATTATTGCCATATATTGAATTTAACAGATTTAGATTTAAGGCATGGGAGAAAGTGTCTCAAAATAGCACACTTTCTTTATAAGCTTATATACTAAGCTAATATACTTAATTAACTTATAAAATAAATAAACAGTAGAACTAGTTAAGTAGTTTTAAAGGATGTCTACGCGTTTAAATTTTATTGGAACTATTGAAAAACTAAGAATTGTACTCTATTAAAAAAATACCAAACATATACTATATCACCTTATCAACGCCTATGCGGATAAAATGACTTGGCAGAATTAGAAATGACATAATAGAAAATCTTACAAAGTTCATAAACAAAGTTTTTTGCTTTAGCACAACAATCACTGCGACCATGTCTGACCATAAACATTGTTGTAGTAACAAACACGTACGTTCTCCGTCAGGAAGGAAAAAGACCAACACAAATTTGGTTCGACGTTCACAAAGAAATGTTTTTGGAAATAACAAACAAACAACTTAAATTTACAACTTAAATAAAGATCAGACGAAGAAGAAGAAGATGTCTATATGCCCGCAGTTAGATCTTTCTGATAAAGAGGCTCTATGTCACCTGCATATGCATATAGATCTTCTTGCTCTTCGTCCGTACCTGGATCAATTATTTAAGTTGTACTTTTTTTTGAAGAAGTTTTCATTGCGAACGTCGAACATCCAAATATTTTTACTTTTTCCGGCCCCTTTCTTCTTTTATATTTAGAGAACTTGTTAAAACACAAACATTTTCTTTCCTTCTTCTTTTATTTTGGACTGTGGCAGTTTGCATCCTGTACAACACATAAAGGTAAAATGATAGCGCGCCAAATGGCAAGGATGTCATTTTGTCTGCAGGGACTAATTCAACATTCTACTTTCTTCAGTGCGAAGAAAATTTTAAGAACAGAGTGTTTATTCATTATTGTTTCATTGGGTTTGTTTAATCGATGTGTAGTTTTAATATTCCGTTAGTGCGAAAGTTTTTTATTACGTCACTGATTGATAACATTTGATTATAAAGGAATAAGGAAGTTATATAATTACAAGTTGCAATAATGGTGTTCTACCCTCTAATATCAACACTATTGAAATATTATTATTATTCTTATCAGAAAGTGTACTATTTTGAATGAATTCTAAACGATTACCGAAAGACTTTCATATTAGCTGTAATAAATTTTATTTCGTACCAATTGGTTTTAAAATCTCTATTATGTTACATTTATTTTTTTTTAAATGAACACTATGTTTTTGACATTGCCTTCTGCCTTCTCTCCTCCATCGCTTCGCTCATCCACTCAATCTCCCCTCCGGCACCCTGAAATTTTTTTTTCTCTTGTGCTCCTCTTTTTTCTTGCTTCTTCGCACTCTCTGTTAGCAGTTTCTTCATATTTAAACCTCCCACCCTCAAATATAAACCCGCATATCAAATATCAAACCCGCATATTTGGCCTCTCTTCTTTTTTCTCCTCCAGCATTCCCCCAGCAGTTGCTTGCTTTCTGTGCTTCTAATCTCTTCTTCGTATTTCATCGCTTTTGGTCTTGCTTCAATTCTTAATTTATCTCTATTTGTTTCTTCCAGTGCGATGTGGTGCCTTTTTTTGTATACCATAACCATACCGTAAATGTATACCATAACCATACCGTAAGTGTGTACCATAATTTGGAACAGAGGTTGTAATTAATACCTTTATAATTAGTGATCCTATCTTTATCCCCTTTATATGATGGCTAGTAAGAGTTTTAAGGCCTAATTTACATTGTAATTTATAGAGATGTGTTACTTGTATTACAATAGCAATTATTCCAATTCCTTAGAATTGGAATATAATTCTTAAATAAGTAAACGTTACCCTTTATTCTATTATTTATTTTTAATACGTGCATTCAAACACGGGAGTATATTTCTCATTTTCATAGTTCACTAAACTAAATATTATTTAAATTATTAAAATATTCCTTTGATTACTTGTTTTCTTCCATCGAATTATAAAAAATGAGATAAGATAGAATGACGCCTTGCATAACAAATAATAATTTTGTTATTTGTTATCTGTCACCGAATATTATTATTTCTCAAAGTTTTGTAATTCAACTCAATAGTTAGTTAAAGTCAACAGTAAACATGCCCTGTATAATCTTATAATTAAAATTATCTTTATTATAACTTCTAAAAATGGACCTCTTTTGTGTAAACGTAGAGAATGATGTAATATAACTTTAAAGTAAACAAAGGAACACAACAATAATTGAACGTTGATGTATTATATATATGTTATCAGATCTCAATCATAACTTTACAATGGAGATTTGTATTTTAAAAAAAATGGCGTGGAACAATTCGTTGATAAAATAACCTTGAGCGCTTAAAAATGTTATTGCTGACTAGATTGTTACTGTTATCATTACTAAACAGATTTTTTGCTAAGACAAATTAGCTACATTGTAACTAAAGCAACTTAAGAGGTAGTTCCACTAAAGAAATATATATATACATATATATATATATATATATATATATATATATATATAATCGATAAATGGCCGGTTGTGCTGTTAAATAGGTATTTAAAAATAATTTGTAAGGGTACTGGCAAGAAACGAACGAAGTCTTTTGTAAACAAAGCAATTAGACAGCAATTACGCACTAAATAAGCTATTAACAGTTCTAAATGTTTTTAAATAAGAACGAACATAACTGACTTATTATCATATTTAAAGACAATGTTTTATTTTAATACAATTTTACAATGCGTCAGCAGAACAAAAACATTTACCTTGTAACCAATATATGTATACATATTTATCTTGCAACACCCAGATATGATTATTCTTATGCAATTTTTATGTGTACAAACAAGCGATATGATTTATTTTTAGTTAAATATTCATTATGTTTGTTATGATTCAGTCCATATGAATGGGCAGGGTTTTGATGACGTTAAAACTGTAAATTGAGTTGCCTGTTTTAAAAAATAATTTATCATTTGTCTGCCCGCCTACTGCATACAATACTGACGAAAAAAGAAACCACGTAATAATAAAATATCATATTTTCTTTAAAATCTTATCTTCATCTAAAACCGTAATATTCATGTTAACAATTCGCTTTTCTTACGAGGAACAATGGATTCGTCAATTACTACCGAAATTTTTAGAAAACATTTTTCTTCTAATTTTGTTACTAATTTTAATTTAACAACCATCTATAAATTTATATACAAATCCTGTACACGAATAAATAAATATCACTGTAGTGTTAGGCTTTCAAAATCATTTAATTATTTTAAATGGAAGCATTTTTATTTATATTTTTCTCAGAGTTTACAATAAAATGTCCGAGAAATACCAGTTTATAATAAAATCTGATCGTATCTTCTCTTTGGTCCCCTGTGCATGTACTTTGTGGCTGAGAGGGATTCATCTTTGATGGTATTCCCATCAAAAATGGGAATACCATCCATACCTCATAATGAATACCATCCAATTGAGAGATCAACGAAGGCATAGAGTCTCTAACACCTCTTTTTATGCCTAATTTATGAAGAGAAAGGTTACTCAATTTCAATTGTATGGATAATAAATTAAAAAATGCATCTATTTTGTCATACTTTTTTAGAGAGATAAAATTAATGTTTGGAGTTTTTTTTCTTGGAGATTATCAACTTATATTAAACATTTGGTACAGCTTATTTATCCTTGCATAAGTTTTAACAATACCATCAGCATTAATGTAAAAAAGAAAGTTGTAATAATTAGAGATTAAAAAGAAGAAATATTTGAAGTTTTATGATGATTATAAAAAATAAATAGAGCCCTTTTAAATACAACACCCAGTATATTATTTTGTTTTTGAAGTCAATTTAAATAATCAATAATAATTTCTTGAATCTTTCATATTATCTTCCTAATCTGATTTTTTCAGAATTTTCTTAAATCTATTTATTAGACAATATAAAATAAAATAAAATTAGATTAAAAGAGTACACTAAAGATATAATAAATAAAATGATAAGAAAAATGGATTCTGGACAATTTTAAATGACTAACTAACTAAAATCTCATGTGATTAATTTATTATCATTGTTTTTATTCGTCTGTGTGAGTCCGTTCGCGTATCATGTGACTGTTATAGTTTTTAGGTCAATGATATCCACGATTTGCCTTTAATTCTTAAATGCAGTTAGTAGCGATCTCGCGGGCAATCCGTAAGCAAACATTTTTTTAGTTTTGCGAATATGTTTTTTGTGGTGTATTGGCATTATATTGCTACTGTGCTAGTTGCTTATTTACTTGGAAGGGGTATTTATATTTACGTCCAAAGTGTAAAAGCGAAGAAGAATAAAGCCAGTACTTTTAAAACTCCAGACGAAAGTAAGTTTAATAATAATGAGAATCATTCATTTTATTTTCTAACAAGAATAATTGTTATCTTTTTATTTGTCGAACTAGGCGATGGGGAGGATAATATAATAGAAGATGATTATCTTCCAGCCCTACCAAGAGATTTGAAACACATTCCAATTAATTTTGCTCGATTAAGTTACGAAGAAATGAATGCTAGGTCATCAAAATTTTATCAATTAATGAACAAGAGGCGATCTGTGAGAAAATTTAGTGCAGATCCGATACCAATTGAAGTACTCTATAATGTTATTAAAACAGCTGGTAAACATATCTTCCAAAATATCTTAAATACAATTTTGAATTGTGTTTTAACATTCAGGAACTGGTCCAAGTGGCGCACATACAGAACCTTGGACTTTTGCTCTCATCACTTCTTCACAGATGAAGCAAAAGGTACGGGACATCATAGAGGAGGAGGAAGAGATAAATTATAAGAAACGGATGGGTAAGGTGTGGACAACCGACTTGAAACCATTTAAAACTAACTGGGTGAAGGAATATTTAACCGTGGCACCAGCATTGATACTTGTTTTCAAGCAGATGTACAGCTATAAAGGCGATGGAAGCAAAAAGATGCATTATTACAATGAGCAAAGTATTGGAATTGCTACAGGAATGTTGTTGTCTGCAATTCATGTATGTATAAAGGGTTGTTTGGGGTTGTACGAAATATGGGTAATTGTAAAAAGTGTTCTAATCTATCACGAATGAATGAATCTTATTATAGTCACATTTTTCAGTATGCAGGCCTGGTATCGTTGATAACAACACCATTAAACTGTGGGCCAGCTCTTCGTGCACAATTAAATCGCCCAAATACAGAGAAACTTGTATATCTTTTACCCCTTGGGTATCCAGCTGATGGTTGCACTATTCCGGATTTGAGAAGAAAACCGCTGGATGAGATTATGCAAGAATATTAATATAGTGGCATAAATCAAATTAGTAATTGTATTGTGGACATAGAAATTGAATTAAAAAAATCATTGACATTTTAAATGAATTACGAAGAATGTATTAATGAATTAATAAGTAATAATAAAAAGTTGGGTTTCAGCTTTCTTTGTCTTTTGATTTCTCATTTTTTGAAGAATTTTCTAATTATTTTCAATCTTATAATCGTTTTTTTTCAATGCGTAATAAAGTTTGTTTTTAATCTCAATTATTTATTTCTTAATCTTAAGAAAATAAACACAATAATAATAATAAGAAAAAATACTGGGATTCTCTTACCTCAGAGTTACAGCTAGCATTTCCAATAGCGGTACGGAGAGCCACATACACACCGAATACCTAATTTGTTGCTTAACTCGGATATAAACATGAAATTTATTTTTTCTTTCTCCATTATGGAATATAGAGTAAAGAATAAAAGTTAATATTAGTATTAGAATATCAGTATCCATTAGAATAAAAGGCATAAGTTTTTAACTGCATTTATTTATTATACATACATTTACAATTTTCATTATATTTATGCATTGTACATACACTTTACCTATATGGAATTTTAAAATACACCTAAGGTAGAGAATAGTTCTTAATGATTTCCGTATATTTTAAAACTCCACACGTAATTCATAAGCATTTCAGTTATATCTAACATTAAATTTTTCTTGCAAAATGTAGTATATAAGGCATCTTTATAGTTCCCTTTCAGTCCTGTGTAATATGTTTCAAACAGTCCTTGCGGAAGTTCAAAAAATAAAGGAAAGTATCGATAGATTACAAACGTTTAGGCTCTTTTCACTACTTAAAAAATAGAAAAATAAATAATGTGTAGAAAAAATGATTTAACAAACAACAATTCCGTATTAGTGCCAATAATCTACGCTGCTCCTTTTGGCACAATCGTTTGTGCAAAGAAACTAGATGTACTTGCTAAATTAGAAGAACACATTTGCACGATCGTTTACTAGCTATATACTACTTAAAAATTCTAATTGTTATAAAATTAATGCTTTAATATATTAAAAATTAATTTGTGTGCCATTATAAGATATAAATACAAATTCACACAAAAATATATAATATAAAACAATATTATTTACAGATTATGTAACTCCAACTTATGATTTAAAAAAAGTATTAGATTTTAGTACTTAGAGAAAGAAACAAAAATTCAAACAACCTTCTGGGCATGTTTGATATTTTTGTACTTATTTAACTAACAGACACCTTACTCAGCATCATAACGGCAACTATTAAAAACTAAATACACTTAAACCTGCCGACTAGACAAAACACAGGTTTAAATTTACATGAGATGTACTCATATTGAAAGAAAATTAATGTAAAAGTGATGTAATAATAATTATATGTTGTATAATGATTATTACAAATTACAAATAATATTTAAGTAATTGTTTTATATACAAGTACCTAATCCAAACAAAAAGATGTAATATGGTAATTATAAATGTTAAGATAAAAATTTGTAGGTAATGAAGTTACAAAAAAATGTGGGATTAATCCAATTAATAATTTTTGAGTACAGATAGTAAAGGTGGTTTAAAATACTGACTAAACTATCTTGTTCTTGAAATCCGTACTGTACATATGGCAACTGTTCCCATAAATAAAGCTACTTATCAGGCGAAGTACATTTACATCACAGAAATAGAAAAACTAGTTCCTTTTCTATCTTTTAAACATATTTTTAAATATCCATGAGACGTCGTCGTATGTAACAGAGAAACTGAAAAGCACAAAAGAATATTTACACAAGTCCTATACGGCAAAGATACCAAAAATAATAATAAGAATTGAAGTAAAATAGTAAAACTTCCATTTACTTAGTCTACATGGTTTTAAATACTTTGGTTTTTTTCGTTTTATAAGCTACCAGAAATGGAAAGTCAACGCAATTTTAAAATGTCCTCCAACTAAGATCCTCAAGGCCGTAATAAGATGAAGGTGATAACAAGAAGAGCCAAGGAAGGAAGCAAGCTCATGGTACCAGAATCTGATACCCGGGATCCTAAAACAGAAAAAAAGATTGGTTATTTATTACATTTTTAAATTTTCAGCTTATAGACTACTTTTGTACAAAAAGTGGACACCATAAAATAAACAGTATTTGCTTTTAAGAAGAATGAACAATTTATGTATTAAAAATTTCATAAAAGAAAATCATTTAAATTTAAAAAAGTATAAAGGGATAAAAGTATTATTAGTATTTTCAAAGTCTATTTTGTGACCTGTATCTATTTGATGCTTGTAAAGTGTTGAAGAAGGTTCAGTTTTTGCTCATATATTCTTTTTGAACGTCTTCAGTTTGCGACCTGTCTGTTTTTGTTTTGTTTTGTAGGGATTTTTTGTTTGAAATTAGATAAAATGTTACAGATTTTGTTATTTGTTTTGTATACCGGAGTGATATTATAATTCTTGAAGATGTTTTTTTGCTTTTAAATGAATTTGATTGAAAGTAAGAGACCTAAAACAATGTCTTCTGCTTTATATAATTTAAAGATTGTTGTGTTAGGAAAGGAGAGTTTTTGATCATTTTTGATTGTTTGTTTGTGAATTAGATTATGGATATATTTTAATGGAAAGTTGTTATTTTTAGCCAGTTCGAAAATGAATTGTATTCTTTAGTTTTTGAAATATTTTATATGTTATGGTTGAATAATCTAAATATGAAAGACCGGAATGCGGCTACTTTTTGTAAAAAAGGATGGAATGATGTTTGGGTTGGGTTGGGTTTGTTGATTTTCTAATTATTTAAAAAGTAGGGATGTTATTAACATTTAAAACTTTAAAAATGTTTATCGTTATCATGTTTACTGTTACCATGTTTGTTGTTTCCATGTTCATTGTTACCATGTTTATTGCTTCTATGTTACCTTTTTTTTGCAATTTATTGACGTACTAAATTTGAGCAGAACTGTTTTTTCAGAAAATCTTTTTTCTTTATACATATCTACTAAAGCACAAAAGATGATAAATACCAGATATGCAGTCTTTTGTTTTGAAAACAAAAC
>JAWQRJ010005471.1:0-10221 GCA_033557515.1 Diorygopyx duplodentatus
TTCTGGTTCCAGCAGGATGGAGCTACGGCCCATACAGCATGTCGTTGGCGCGAAATTTTGCAGAGACCAACTAAAGGAGGCCACTCAAGAAGAAATTGAAGGAATTTCGTCCAATATGCTACTGAAACTGATGCAAAACATCACTTAGCCACATCAGCCATCAAGGCCACCATTTGGACGATATGAATTTTAAAACATGCCATAAAAAAACTTTTTTATGTCTACATTACAGAAATAAAAAGTTTTTGGTGATAGCGCGCACCACTTTTTTTCAATCCTCCTTTGAAATGTGGGAGTTATTTCTGCCGCACCCTGTATTATAATGACCTCGCAACTCTCTCCCGGCCTTCCCCTTCATCTTCTGCCTCCGCTTCCAGATTACTTTCTTCACTAAGTTTTTATAACCCAATCTTAATGTATGTCCGTAGAAGCCTAGATTAGCTTATTATTAACATACCTTTATTTGGGTTTCACTTTGATGTGCTTTAAAACTCACATGTCAAATAAAGGTAGTGTTATCTGAACGACTAAAATGAACTTCGAACGATCGCTTTCACGGATATTAGGCGAATGCACCCTTACTGTCAAAATGAAACCTACAACGTTAATATCGTGTTTTCTCCTCCTGAAATTGAACGATGGCTCCGCAACAAAAACTGATGGTATTCCAAACTTTAACAAGACGAAAAGTACAAGAATAATTAAGGGTTATAATTGTAAACGTCACCAGTATTCCCATTTAGTAGTGATAACGATTAATTGGAGACCGATATGCGGTGGTAGTTTGCTCAACCAGCGGTGGGTTCTAACCGCCGCGCATTGTTGTGTGGCATTCAAATCATTGGAAATGTACACAGTCAAAGCAGGCACGCGTTGGATAACAGATGCTCAACGGTCCGTTGCAGTTAACAGGTACTATGTGGCCAGGGGTCATACATGGCGTCCGATAACCGATGATATATGTCTGGTGAACTTGGCTCAACCTATCGAAGAAACAGACGAAATAAAATACAGCAAATTGGCGAATACGATGCAATTCACGGATATGCTGGCCCAGAATAGGTGTGATAACGTAACTCTGATGGGCTTTGGGGACCAGCTCCCTGTATCCTCCTCTAAGCGCGGGAACTACAATATGCACGTTCAGTGTGTTAACTTAGCATTAGTGGAAAGAAGGTTATGTCAAGATCGTTACGCTGGACATTTAAGCGATACTATAATATGCGCCATGGATCTTGACGGCAGGGGCAAGGATGGTTGCCAAGCGGACTCTGGTGGGCCATTGTTTTGCGAAGGGTTCCAAATTGGAATTGTTTCCGCAGGTTATGGTTGCGGAAATGTGCGGCATGCTAGTTTTTATACGAGAACTGATCTTTACCACAACTTCGTTAGTGAAGTTGAAGCTGGTACTTACATTCCAAGTGACAAACAAGGATTTTACGGTGTGAATAAGTACAGTAACGGTCCAATTTTACAATGCAGTTGTATATATCATGTTTGGATATTTGTTCTTAGTTGGACAATTAAATGAAATATCCTGACCACATATTTGCTCCTAAAATGTGTTACCTCAGCTCTTAAAAATATTGATCGAAGATCTGGACTTCGAGGGGATCACAAGTTTCTATTAATCACAAGGTACCCCATAAAACAAAAATTGTTAACTAACATTAGGGCAACGGATGATCCCCAATAGCAATTATTGTTCATAGGCATCAAACAAAAACGGTATCGAATAGTATAGAACATACTAGTTTCGCACATGAAATGTATACGTACATCTTCCTAGATGGCCCTGTGGGTGTCATCAATTAGGCAATTTCCAATTGCAAAGGATTGATATTATTAAGCAATGGCGGTTATTTTCAATTCTATCAATCCCTTATGAACCTACAATAATTACATTAATTTTGAAAAATCAAACCAAGTTGTGTGAGACTATTCCTAAGGAAATTTCATAGCGAAACAAAGAAGTAATACTTTGCTTAGGCCATATACATTAGGGTGGGTGATTTTAACACTTTTTTCTCCGATCGGAAACGGCTACCTGGGAAAAGTGGCCGTTCAATATCTTCTGTTCCTTCTTTGAGGATCAATTTTTGAAATTTCAGGTAAAAACACTATAAGTTAGGCTTTCTCTAAAAGGGACTTGGATTTGTTAGTAATGCGTTCTAAAAGTCGCTCGGCGATGAAAAGTCGTAATAAAGAACCACAAGCTCAAAATCGAGACCCAAATGTGGGCCTAGTTCAAACGCCAGGGGGAGGGGGTAAAAATGCGTGTTTTCGGGCAAAACGAAGCAGTATTTGTGCAGCTCTTTGATCACTTGCTAACACCGGATCAAGTGACCCAGAGGTCACAAGCACTCTCCTTTGTCCTTACTGCACCCCCACCACCCACAGAGATCACCCCCTTCCACCCTGCTGTTTGGTTTGGCTGAGCAAAGCAAGCGACGTTTTTGAAAAGCGCACAAGAAAATTTCATTAAATTTAAAATAGCTTCGTAGTGCCGGCAGCGCAGTCACCTTCGCCTACTTTGCTACATATAATTTGTGTAGTGAATAATGCAGTCTTTTGTCCCTTTGTGCATTATTCAGTGAATAATACAGTCTTTTGTCCCTTTGTGTTATCTGATGTGGATTTGCCTCTCAAAAGTGCTTTAAAGGTTACGTATTATGAGTGCAAATCTACTATCAATTGTTTGACGCATCTCTCCGAGACTGTCGGAATAGAAGAAAATTCCCAACTTGCCGTTAATTTCAGAGTTACTTCATTCGCGATATTCTGAAATGAAGGCCCCTGTTGCCACCAGATTCACATCCCATTACCCTTCTGGTTTTTTGACATCTTAAAACGTCAGCCTTTGAAGGCAAAACCGTTTTATCAAATTCTTTAGGATGGCCAAGTATTGAACTAAATATTGCACTTTTAAATACATATAGCAAAGTAGGCGAAGGTGACTGCGTTGCCGGCACTACCAAGCTATTTTAAATTAAGAGGGGAATTTGGTATATGATGAAAAAGATGGCAGCACAATAGAAATGAAGGGTATACTTTCCGGATATACCATGCTTTAAATAAAAAATATTTAAGATTTTGATTAATTAAAATGTATTCTGAATGAATTAAGGGAGGCTATAACCCGAAATGTATGGTGCAAAATGCTGTAATAACAAAAATATTTACAATTGAAAACGCAACAATTTGAAAAGAAATCTGAAAAAGTTTCAAATTCCGTTATATTATATTATATATATATTATATATATATATATATATATATATATATATACATATATTATTATATATATTATATTATATATATATCCACAGTTACATGGTATAGAATTGATTTTCAAATAATTAAGGTATAATTTGATGTAAGTTTTCTTTTAAATTAATTTTCGTCTCATTTAAATGACATCAAACTTTTCAGAAACGTAAATCATAAAGAACAACATATTTCAAAATAGTTTTTCATATAAATGAAAAAATATGTTTTTAATACATTTTTTCAATTTTTTTAACTATACATTAATAGGTAACTAGAAAGCAATGCAATATACACGAATATACACGACGAGGAAATTTTCTCGTACCATGCCGGCAAGTACCACACCTTGTTTCACCAATCCTAGCGTATAGTGTCCACTAAGCCGCGCCTGCAGCTATTGGCTAACACGCACGGCACCTTCTTGACGTGTCGTCAAGCTGGCGCCCATGTGACGGCCGGACGGATTTCAATCAAGTTACTTTCAAGTTACCACCAAGTTAATTATAAATTCATTTTAAATAAATGTGTTCTCTTTTAGCACATCAAATCATTTATTTTTATAAATAAAAATTGGAATAAAGTGTAATACTATACACTTCACACATAATACTTCAATAGTGTATAGTATTACATTTTATTCCAATAATAAGCCTGACTAAAATGGACACAAATAATTCAAATAAATAAAAATATTACGTAACTAAGGTGCAGAAAGAAAACTCATTAATTTCATAATCAGGGCCACAAAAGCTTTCTGATGTATTTGTGGCAACAAATTTATGCTTTTAAAGAATTTGCCAGTTGAATTTACAGTTCTCAAATGTTTATTGTGAAATGTTACCCCATTTTCGTGGTCGACAAATTTCAAAATATTTATGGCTATATTTTTTTGAACCTGTAATAATTATTTAAGAAGGTTGACAGTTTCTTTGACAGCTGTCAACTGTCAAAGTTTAAATTTGATATAAAATTCGTGATAAGCGAGTCTCAAAACCTAATGGGTGTCATTTTTGGGAAGATCTTCTCATTTTTGGGGAAAGTTACAGTTACTTTGACAGCTGTCAACTGTCAAAGTTTAAATTTGACATAAAATTCGTGATCAGCGAGTCTCAAAACCTAATAGGTGCCATTTTTTGGAAGATTTTCTTGTGTTTGCGGAAAATAACAGTTACTTTGACAGCTGTCAAATGTCAAAGTTTAAATTTGACACAAAATTCGTGATCAGCGAGTCTCAAAACCAAATCGGTGTCATTTTTGGGAAGATCTTCCCATTTTTGGGGAACGCGACAATTACTTTGACAGCTGTCAACTGTCAAAGTTTAAATTTTATGTTATATTCGCATTGAGCATGACGAAAATACCATGATTCCAAATTTTTATTCAAATCGGAGCAGTCTTTCTAATTTTTCGCGTAAAACATGGTCTCTCCGACCACTGTGCGGCGTTACGATATCTAACCTCCCAGCCATAAAATGAATACATTGTTTCTCCATAAGAAGTTTTTTCGCCATAACTTTAAAATCAAAGATATGTTAAATCTGCTTACACCACAAGAAAGCTTGTTCTTTTCGGCATCTAAAACTAAGTTTTCGTCGGTCAACTTTCCAGTAATTACAGCAGAAAAAAATTGCGAAGCCAACGGTGTCCCAGAATTTCTTCGAAATTGACCATATTTAGATTGTTGTAAAACAAAAACTAAGTACAATATTTCGACTATATTTCACTACGTGAAAGCCCAATGCTAGTATTATATAAAACAGAGTTTTCGTCGGTCGAATTTGCGTATGATTATGTAGCAGTTACGCCAATTATTTAATGTATTGGCAAACATCTTGTCTTCCTAAGACTTGCTTCATACATTTGATTGGAAAAAAGCTCTTATTAGTTCTGGTAGAATATATTGCTGTGCGCTCCGCATAAGAATTGAGTGTTCTTATTGTTTATTTTCATTTATTGCTAAGGTTTTGACGCTTTTTTGGCACTGTAAATCCGTAAAATTATATTCCATTCGAAAATCCACAGACACATGTAACATATCGGTTTGGCATCGCCCCTTCGGGCATCTGTATACCATCGTCTACTCTAAGGTCATAAACCGGGAATAATGTAAAGGACATCGTTTATTTAAAACAATAGCAATTTTTTTCAAAGATCACAGATGCATTACTAATACTCCAAATCCTAATATGTCCGTCAAACTTTAATACTAGGTTCAGGCAACAATCGAAAGCTAAGGATCAGAGAAGCAACTTTTCACGGGGAGTCTAAACAAAACAAAGGCAAACTTAAAACGCATTTTGGCCACCCTTGAGTTCACCTAACCCTAATTCAGGATGACTGACGCAAAAATTTAAGCCGTTCCTGTCCAGTCTCCATTTTAAAACCCCCGAAGAAAAACGATCACACTTTCGCACTACTTTAGAATAAGTTTCATACTCTTTTTGCTTCTTTTAAATATAATTCAATAGTATTTTCTAAATCAGTCACGGAAGTCACATATGATATTTCTTCATCTGGAGAATCGATTTCTTCACGATGGATGTGTTAAGACAAAGAGAAATAAACCTTCAACGGTAACGAGTGAAGAAAATTCTATTAATGTTACGGCGTATGTGAGATTACACACCCATGTAAGCTCGAGAAATTTCGAGACAAAGGTGCCTGAGTGTGGGTTATGTAATTAATATTTTACATAAATTCAAATTTCATCCCTATCACATGTCCACACATCAAGCCTTTCGCGGAAATGATCACTTATATCGTGTTAACTTTTGTAGTTGGTTCCTGCGAAATGTTTTATATCTTTTGTTGGTCCTGTTTTATATGTATAGTACTAGCATTCGGCTTTCACTACGTGAAACCCGTTTCGAAATACTGTACTAGTTTTGTTTTATAACAATCCAAATATGGTCAATTTCGCAGAAATTCTGGTAAACCGTTGGTTTCGCAATTTTTTTCAGAAGTAATTTCCGGGAAGTCGACCGACGAAAACTCACTTTTAGGTGCCGAAAATCTTTCCCATGGTGCAGACATATTAAAGCAGATTTAACATGTTTTTGATTTTAAGAAAGTTATGGTGAAAAAACCTCATATGGAGAAACAATGTAATCATTTTACGACTGGGAGGTTTATGGATATCGTAACGGCGGTAAAAAAATCCCAAAATTTTCCCATAATTGAAATTTGTATAAGTTTTTGATAAGAATTTGTAAGAATATATCCGGCGAGTTTGAATACAAAATATTTATGTTTATTTCAAAAACTTCCAACATATATTCGGTCTGTCAAAAAGTATACGAAGTAATATGTGAAAGAGAAAAAGGTTGAAAATTAGAATTATATTATATAATTTAACTTAAGTAGTATTCATTAAACGTCTAATAATTGTCCATGGCTGGAGAATTTCATAACGTACGGGATAGAGGCAGACAATGGAATTGGGAATACTGTCAAAACAAGTACGAATTCAAATTTTCTTTACAAGAATTATTTGAACAAAAATTTAAATAAAACAGATTAAGTTTTTTCATGAAAATAATGTTATTGGAGTTGTACAGGGAACAAAAAGGTAAGTTTAGAAATAAAAATAAACAATTGTAGACAGAAATTTCAAGAAAATTGTTAAAGTGTGGATGTAATGTACCCTCTATCGAAAGTGACCGCAAGTGGAGAAACCTTTTCTTACAGACACCAGAAATTGTCACCAAGAATTGATCAAACAAATGTCGAGACGAAAAGTTGTAATTTTTAATTTAGTTAACTTAATTTTGATTCTGTAAAATAGCAGTTTCATGGTATAGTCGAGCTAGTCTAACAACCAATCCACGTCATCAATCCTATTACAAAGTTTAAAATTCGCTGCCCCTAGTAAATAATTAGCCGTTATTGTACTTATTCAATTTTGGTTAGATTTGATCATAGTATTCAATTGCATTTTGACATCACACGTGTATTGGTTCTTGGAGTATATCAATTGTACTAGTTGAAAAAATAATTGCCCAAACATGGCAATGATCAAAGATTTAAAAAGTAAATCAAAAGTGCAGAAAACAAAAGCACAACTTTTCTGTGACAAATTTTAATTTGTCATAGAAAAGTAGGCTACAGCTGCTGCCAAAAAATACCAGGATGTTGAAACAGTATGCTTTGACTTCAAAGAAAACTTACAACCCAACCCAACCCTCACTTAAATACACCGGTTTACACACATATTATGCATATTTGGACAGATAAACTTGAAGAATTTGAAGTTTTGTCTGTTTTGAAACTCATTGACGCATTCTTGCTAGGGCAAGAAGTTTTTTTACTGCCTAGGGGCAGTAAAAAAAACTAAACAGTTTTAGCGATGGCTATCGAGGTAAAAGTCAGAACAATAATATGCTAAAATTTTTGCAGTGCTTTACACAAAATAATCGGTTTGACGAAATTCGTCACCATTTTCCTGCCATAGTTTTTCGGCTTGCGACCGTCATTTCAGTTTTATAGAGAGAAAACTTGATGAGTGGATAAACGTTTATTAGTCAGCATTTTAAAGTCATGGTATTAAACCGAACAATAGTTAAAAACTTTAATGATTTTTTTGACAAAGATAGGCTAAAATTTCAAATTATAAGGTAGAAACTTTTCATCTTCAGGGCTACCGATCAGTATATGGAAGCGTTATTTACTCTACAGAATTTAGTAAATTATAAATTCATTCTATCGAAGCCTGGTATTGAAAAATCTAATGAATTTTCCACGGATCCACTTAATAATACAGATTTGCCAATTAAAAATAAAGTTTTAAAATATCTTACAGATCCTGAAGCTATATGAAGCTACAGCATTTTACCATAGCCTAACATGAGGAGAAGACGCAAATAGTAGCGAAAATGTAAATATAATCATTTTCAGTCAGAGTCACTACTCTAGTTTTTCATATATATTATGTTTGTCAATACACAAAATTTGGGCCTTTGTTCCAATCACCTATAGTGTCGCAAACTAGAGAGACCAGCATTCATGTTTTTCATGTTCTACTCTATTTCATATGGTTCCAGGTGCTATAATTTCAAGTGTGAACGTCCAATCAAAATAAATTAACACAAAAAGGTTAATTCAACATTTATCCCTCGTGGGGATCTTTCCTTCTATCTGACACTATATTAATTTGTTTATGACAAAAGTCTTTGTATAGTGTCCTAGATGGAGATCTAGATGGCGGAGATGGTTCTAAATCTTACATCTTAATAGAGGAATATAATTTTATACTTTTCCAAGTTGGTGATTGTATCCCGAATTATTATGCATTTCTAAAACACCTTTTTTAAATGTATACTTTTTTTTCACTCGGCAATGTATTTTTACATTGACGACATATCTAAACGACGACTGAATCAAAGAGAATATTTTCCCTTCTTCATAATTGACGCAAGATAGTGATAGTGAAAAACTACAAGAGAAATTAGGTACATTAGCTCATATCATATGTTTTTAATTTTTATCCTAAAGTATAATAAATACTACCAAATCTACAGGTATTGAATTGTTTAGATAATTTTCTTCGTACGACCTATTGCAGTATTTTCTTATTTGACACCAACATTTTTTGTTTACTTCTGTACCCTTTTGCCACAAAAAGGGTACAGAAAACGAAAAAACGAAAAACAAAAACCATCAATAGGTTCTTCGATTACAGTTTAAGTGCTTCTCGTTTACACACACAATCCTAAGTAACAATTTGCATCTGCAATGTTACGTAAAAGCTGAGCTTTCACTTTGTTTTATTGTCGGTTGCAATAAGAAATTTGAATTCTTTAATTCTTAAAGATAGCATTGCATTCTTAGTCATTTTTATCAAATTATACTACTCAATTTTTTCGGATTAATTCTACTTAATTCAGATTTTGTTAAACAACTATTTTCACGGAAATCTTGACACCTGAGCGGACTTTTGTGTTTAAATTTTGGTTGCAGATTTTAGTTTAAAAAGTCGTTTAAAACCAACTAGTAGTAGTATGGGTTGGTATACCTGAGTTTTCCCACATTGATCTCATATCGTGTGCAATTTCTGCTCTACGAGTGGTGTTTTTAATTGAATGCGGTTATCTCAATCGCGAATAAATTTTAATTAAATAGACATGTTTTTAACAACAATTCGATTGGCAGATTTATACCTATAGTATTTTTGTCACGTTATGGTATTATTTGCAATTATGAAGAGATCTAACCTTGTGTTTTTATACCATCATATCCTAATAAAAATGTAGAATCACGGCGAAAGGTGGAAATCAATCTTCACTATAAGTAACCCATATTCATTTTCAATTGTTTGTCTAGTACAAGAATCAACTTTCAGCAACTGTATTTGAATAGTACATACTTCAATAATATTAGCTATTTTCAATCCAGAAAGTTCGAGATGGATCGGTATCTGCCACGAACATTCGGGTAACAGTAAATCAGGTGATAATGGTTCCACGTCTGCAGCATAGCCAATATTGCCAAGATTCCTCTAGATCCTGAATGGTAAGTCATTTGCATTTGTTCACAATACAAAGTATAAATTCTTTTTTTACGTAAGCAGAAATATTAAATTGTGTATTATTATCAAAATTTTATTACAAGTTAATATAAGAAGTACTTTTAATCCTATTTTTATTGTTTTACTAAACGATAACTCTAATCCAGAGTTGTCGTTTTTTACTTTACATCTTATATTCTTAAACGCGCTAATCTTGTATATATATTTGCACGTTTTGTCCAAGGCACGGAGCCGTAAGCGCGGGTGATGTTTGCGGGTACTGGAAAAGTCGATTGAGGTAGGTCTCGACGTTCGGATATCTCGTTTTAATCTTTTATCAGCGTCGGAACCAGTTCGTCAACCAGTCGTACACTCTTGGACAATCTTGGTTGCATATATGAACTAGCTCGGTCTATTGCTATCCGGGCAATCTTTGTTAGGGGTGGAAA
>JAWQRJ010005472.1:0-10220 GCA_033557515.1 Diorygopyx duplodentatus
TACTTGAACTCCTAGAAGAGGATTGGCCCGTCCAACTGCTTATTTTCAATTCTTTATAGCCCCCTTTTCATCAATTTTCAAAGTTTGTACAAAATTGATCCAAAACCCATTCAGTATCTTCCCTAAACTAAATTGTTAGAGTTTTTTGTTTAAATTTATGATGTAATAAGTACTTGAACTTTTTTTTGATAGCCTCCTTTTCATTAGTTTCCAAAGTTTGGACAAAATTGATCCAAAACTCATTCTGTATATTCCTTAACCATTCTTGGTTTTTTTGATAGTTTTTTTCTCCAAAAATTTAAATGAGACGTTTTGAAATCTGGGAACATTCTGGTGAACCCCAAACACATTCTTAAAAGCTACGGTACATGTACTTACAGAGCAAAATGTTCCTCCCATACGGGACTTAACGTTTCCGGTTTAACCGAAGAATTGTACCGTTGCGAAGCGTTGGACGCCAAGTATAACGTGACGAACGGATCGGCGAGGCCGTTGGGATCTTTCGACACCAAATCCTTCGCCTCTATTACTTCGATGTTCAAGAGCATTTCGGGAGGTTCCCTATTCTGCGCGAGACCGAACAAGTCCTGGTGTTTGCCGTTGTCGATTTTGAACGCATCTTGAATGTACGACAGCAGAGCAGTTTGGCCTACTTCGTAGCTAACGTCACAGCCTACATTGTGAATGATCACGTAGAGTAGTTCAGTGTATAGTTCTCCTATCTGTTAATAAAAATTAAAACAACAGATGTTAGTGGCTATATACATAGGCGAAACTAGCACAAAATAAATTCAATATTCGGTAGACATTTTTAACAAATGCAACAAAATAAAAATGCAACTTTATGTTGATGTTTATAGCAATACTGTATATTAGCTGCTTGCAGTTAAAACAGATGGCAATCAACAACAGGAAAAAAACAAAAGATGAAATGGTGCTTTAAAAAACAGGAAAACCAAAAATATCTTTCATAATGAATTATATAAATAGCTGGAGATATTTTTAAGAAACAAGTTACAGAAATAAACTTACAGTCAGGGAGACTACATGTAGATGATTTTTCTGCTGTAGTTCCTCTTTTTTGAGCCCCCTGAAAGTCAGTTGCGACAAAGACTTTCTCCTGAGAAGTCTCATTGGGCTTTTGCTCAAATTCAAATCGGAAACGCTGTACTTGCTAGCGCGAAACATGTTTCCTATCGCCAAAATAGAAAAAAAATCGCGTTTCTCCACAGCCAACTTTGCTACTGCAGCAATCTAGAGCAGTTAGTTGGCTTTTGCCAAAGCTATTCTGGTTGGGCAAGTCGGGAAAATCTACAATCGACTTACAACTTTGGCCATCAGAGATTCAAACAGGGACTAATAACATTTTACGTAAGAACATGTGTCGGTGCGCATCCTAAGAGTGTTTTTGTCTAAAATTAGCCGTGATATTTCAACAAGGTAAAACGAAAAGTAGGTTTTTGATGGAACGGCCTCCGATCGCGGAGTTATTTTTAGCGGAAATATGCCGAAACGCCTTTTTCACTTTCCCTTTTATCCTATATTTATTTATACTTGCGAATATTTCATCCGCAGATATTTCTTTACCTTTTTTAAAAAAAACAAGCTACATAAAATTAACATAATATCGCAACTGAACGACGAGTAATAATTTATAACTCAGTAGGGTTAATATTTACACAAAAAATGAAATAGATAAAGAAACACAAATGATATTGCAAATAGCAGAAAATAACACAACAACACATTTTATTTAACCGGTAGGTTTTTGTAAAAGTGTAGTTCCAAATTTCGCCACCGAAGCCGTCTAGATGGCGCTATTACTTTAGATAATTTATTACTGTATTACTGTAGATCATTATCTAATGAAAGATGTATCATCCCTTAATAATACTGTCACTATAGTTTTATTTTCATGCTAATACAAATTCCACATTTAATTCCACATTCGAAGATAAAAGTATTTGGCAGGTGCCATTTAAAAAAAATAACTTTTTGTCATTTAAAGTTTCAAATTCTTATTTCAAAATTCAATTTTGTAAAGAACGTACATAAGGATGTCCCGCTGGGTATATTTCTGAAAAGTTCAATGTCTCATCTAATTGCTGGGGTTTAAAGAAAAAATACTTTACGGAAGAATAAAGCACAAGAGGGTAGTTTAGAAAACTTTTAGTCAATTCCAAAAGACCGGTATGAAATAGTTGTTGATCATTTGACAATACTTTGAGCGAAGAACTGTTCATTGCTTTCTAAATTTAAAAATAAAATTTGATTAGGTTCGAAATCCATTTAATTCGTTCTGGATCAATGTTAGATGCGATTATCCGACAATATCACAAAAAGCTTGAAGTGTGTTCTTATTTGTGTGAATTTGGATTTTTGGCTTTGACCAACATAAAAACGAAAAATCTTGATCACGAAATGAGAGTAGCATTATCATTTCTACGCCCAATTGTATTCGTAATTTATCATTAAATTCTAAGAATGTAATATTAAAATCATCATTTATAAGGTGTATATTTATATATTATCAAAATTATGTGATCATGTTTGTTAAAATTAGAAACGTAGGGATGCACAACGGATATAAAAAACATACTTAATTGAAAAACACATAAAGTATTGATGTTAAATAGATGGTGTCACGAAAAGGAAAGTAAGTAATTATTGTTAAATAAACGTTTTGTATACTTTGTAATGCAATTTCATTATAGGTACATCAATCAATTAACTAAGTAAAATTCTTTTAAATTTATCTTATTGTTAGTGTATCGGCAAATTTTTTAAAATATTAAGTGTACCGTGATGAAAAAAAGGTTGGGAACCACTGTTCTAGAGACGGAGGCAAACGCAGCACCAATATTAGGCATACATATTCAAAAGTTGGAATTAATTAATAGGAACATTTGTGACATTCCTACTGATCGAATTAGTATATAATATTTATAATATAATATATAGTGGAATATAATATAATATAGTATATAATATTTAGTGGAATAGATGAAATAAAATTTTTTAAATTAAAAAATTATTATCAACCCATGACAGTATTATATCGTAGACTTCCTTTTCAATTAATGGATAAGTTAAAATCGGAGTCGGACAGAATGTTAAAAGAGAGGGTAATATGCAAAATTACAGAGCGAACTGAATTTGTTCAGCCTATTGTATTGTTAAAAAAATCAGACAAACATCCGTATTTGTTTAGATCCCCAAAACCTAAACAATGCGTTATTGCGAAAATATTATTCTTTACCAACATTTGAGGAAATAACAAGAGATATGCACGGGACAAAGTTTTTCTCTGTGCTAGATGCGAATAAAAGGTTTTGGAAAATAAAACTTACGGAAAAAGCTTCAATACTTACACCATTTGTAAGGTTTAGATTTCCATTTGGAATCTCAAATGCACCCGAAATTTTCCACAGAACGTTTAGTGAAATTTTTTAAGGATTTGATAATTAATGCCAGAACAGAACAGGAACACAACAAAAATTCCGAAGAAAGTTTTAATGAGAGCTAGAAGCTATGGTGTAAAATGTAATAGAAATAAATAAATGTATATTTCGAGTGAATACATTAAAATATGTAGAGCATATTTTGACTGATACAGAAATAGTAGTTGATACCCTAATAAAACAGATTGAAGTACCAAAAAATTCAACAGAACTCAGTAGATTTGTAGGTATGGTAACTTATATGGATTTGTACCAAATCTTTCAAAGCAAACAGCAAATTTAAGAAAATTACTAAAGAAAGAGTTATTATGGAACACCTAGTGGCGTATACTTCTAAAAATTTAATAGGAAGAAAGGGAGATGTTGTATTTATATGTAATAGTCTTATATGAATCTTTATTACTTTAAATGATTTTTGGTGATTTCTCAGTAATGTTTGCTCATTTTCTCATTTATTACGTATTTTTGTGATTTTCATAGTGTTTGCGTTCATTAGATATTAACTGTGACCGCGACTACCTCAGTTAAAAAAACTGCGTGGTAAGTAATAATTGTCAATTTTATTGCATTAATTTCTTTATTATTCATTTAAGGTGTAATTTCAGGAATTCAGGTGAGTACAAACGGTTTTAATCTGTACCTTTGGAGATTAAGGACCGATTTTATAATGTCCGGATGGAACAGTTTTGTTTATCTCCAGTGTTGGTTTTAAACTCTTTGAATGATAAAAATATTACACTTTAAAGATTATCCCTTAAAAACTTTGAAGTACCGTATTTTACGGAGTATAAGAGGCACTTTTTTCTTCAAAAAATTGCCTCCAAAATTCAGGTGCGTCTTATACTCGAGGAAGTGCAAATTGCAAAAAAATTGCTTAAAAATTAAGGTGCGTGTTATAGTCTCTATAATTTGAAGTATGTACTTACGTTTAGCGCAGTTGAAATGTAACTCGTTTGATCTTCTGGTTCACTGTCGGAACCGGACGGCGCATCTTCAGATTCGGCGGTCTCTGGAGCAGTTTCCACGGTCGCCTCCAAACTTGCAGCTTCTTTCGCGACGTTCTCCTTTTCCTGTTCTTCCTTGGCGGCAGCGTAAATGGATTTTTCGCGAAACAGGTGCCCGAACGTCTCAAAAAATCCGCCATCGACTTCTTGTATTCTAAAATAAAGGCAATACAATAACATTTTTATGAAAACAATTACTGGATAAAACAACACGGACACATCAATAAAACACAAAAACTTCATTATATCCTAGGTTCAATATATTTTGTTCATCGATCACACTTTGATATATCATAAAATTCTTATCTAACACATATTTTACACCCTATGGAAGACTTTTTTTCTTAATATCACATTACATTATTATCAATTATACTTATTTACGACAAATTCCCTACACAGATATACTTTATGTACGTATATTCGTCGATTCCGTGATGCGAACCTTCCCTGCCTATCCCCGATTCTTTTATACCGCCAAACGGGGCTTCGACAGTCGAAATTAGCCCCTCGTTGACGCCGACCATGCCGACTTCTAACAGTTTGGCGACTCGGAATATCTGCGAAACGTCTTCCGAATAGAAATAACCGGCCAAGCCGCGCTCCGTATTGTTCGCTATTTTGAGGGCCTCCTGCTCCGACTTAAATTTAACTATCGTCGCTACGGGGCCGAAGACTTCTTCGTTATAAACTTGCATCGAATCGTTAACGTTCGTAATGACAGTCGGAGCGTAGAACAGTTTTCCTATTTCTTCTAACGGTTTCCCCCCTATCTGAATAGATGCACCTGAAAATTTTAAACACTACGTTATTCGTTTTATTATGAATAATGAGCGAATTTACGATTCAAAAAAATCAGGAGAGGAATATTTTAGAATCGAAAAAAGCAGTATTTAATTATTATCTCTGAAATTTAGATCAATATGAGGGAATTAATTACCTAATTTTTTAGCATCCTCCACCATCGTATAAACTTTATTGAATTGCATTTCGTTTATTAAAGGTCCAACGGTAACTCCTGGAGAAGTTCCGCATCCAATTGAAATTTTCCTAATTTCTTGCGTAAATTTATCAACAAATTCATCGAAAACATTATCCTGCACCAAAAACCTATTTGCGGAGACGCACGTTTGCCCGCAATTCCTGAATTTCGACGCCAAAGCCCCTTCCACTGCTTTATCTACGTTCGCCGAATTAAAAATGATAAACGGAGCATTCCCGCCTAATTCTAAGGCGACCCGTTTGACCGACGTCGCACACTGTTGGTATAAAAGTTTCCCGACTTGCGTCGATCCAGTAAACGATATCCCGGCAACCGAAGGACTCGTACACAGCAACTTTCCGACGCTAGGAGCGTTCTTACGATCGCAAGTTATCACGTTTAACACCCCATGCGGAAATCCCGCTTCTTCCGCTAACTGACAGATAGCCAAAGCGGTCAAAGGGGTATCCTCCGCCGGTTTAACGACGCACGTGCACCCCGCGGCCAGGGCGGCGCCGGCTTTCCGCGTGATCATCGCGTGCGGGAAATTCCACGGCGTGATCAGTCCGACGACGCCAATCGGCTGCTTCTCGACCAGGATTTTCCGGCTGTTCGTCGGGCTGGGTATGATTTCGCCGTTGATCCGGCGGGCCTCCTCCGAAAACCACTCGACGAACGCGTTACCGTAAACGACCTCGCCCCTCGACTCGACCAGAGGCTTGCCGGACTCCGCGGTCATAATCTCCGCTATGCCTTCCGCATTCGACTCCAGCAACTCGAACCACTTTCGCAGCAGCTTCGACCGCTCTTTCGCCGTTGTGAGTTTCCACGATTCGAAGGCATCGTTGGCCGCCTTGATTGCTAAGTCGGCGTCGTTCACGTCCATATCGGGTACGGTCGCAACAATCTTTCCGTCCGCTGGATTAAACACGTTGAAGGTCTGTTTGCTGTCCGCTGCACTCCATTTACCATTTACGAACGCTTTTTCTTTTAACAAGTGCATATTCCTCGCAAGCTTAATCGTTGTCGCCATATTCCGGTTTAACGTGTACATTGCAAATGGTTAATTTTAAAATAAACTAACCTTGAACCTTTAAGTTAACCTAAAAACAACGGATTTTGACGTTTAAACGTCAAAAAAAACTACGACATCTATTGTTGACAAGAGCAAATTCTAAGTGCTGAAATTTGGATCCCTTCTAAATCGACTGTGTTTTTTTAAAATGTAAAATTGAATTTAAATTAAATTAAAAAATTGATTTTAAATGTTTCTATTGTAATTGAAATAATTCAACGGGAATACGCAACCAACGTAGCTAACTTAACACAAACCAAAGTTTATCCTGAAATACAACTTTGAAATGAATTTTTTAAATAAAAGTAAAATTTATATGAGATAAGAATATACTGAAATTTAGAGTTTAATTTCAATATATGTTTATTATAGATTCAGCTATTTAGAACTTTTTAAATAAAATTAAAATTTATCTGAGAATATACTGAAATTTAAAGCTTAATTTCAATGTGTGCTTATTATAGATTACTACTTTGAATTTTTTAAATAAAATTAAAATTTATCTGAGAATATACTGAAATTTAAAGCTTAATTTCAATGTATACTTACTTATTATAGGCTTAGAATAATAATAATATTAATTTATATAATAATTTCATAATATTCTAAATAAAAGTAGTTAATTTATATGATTGGATGAATTTACAAGGTTGGATGAATTTTCTATTATTATTGTATTTCAATGCAGATTTTAAACCACGATAAATAAACTTTGAGCTTTATTTATAAGAACTACTGTAAAAAAATCAAATAGCAAAGTTTTAGAACTTTAGTTGTTTAGAAGTTGGTTAAGCTTTAAAACTGAAATTACTTAATAATAATAAAAGTCCTCTTACACAAAAAATAGCTTACTAATTATATTGGAGATTCACTAACCTTCCCTTTATGCATTTATAGAAGTTTTTAACACATTCGTGGTCAGATATTTGTAATAGTACACGTGCTTTATAACTCATTTTGTATATTAACAGAATTTTCTGTAGTTTATCGAATATATAAGAGTGAATTATCTTTGTTTGAGATTAAAAACTGTTACAGAGATAACCTGCAAAATTGAAGAGATTATTCTGAAAATTTTACAGTTAGTATCCTTACTATTATTTTCGTGTTCTACTTTATATTCAAGGCAAAGAACACATTTTGAGGAGATTTATGATATATTTAGAGAGTGTAAGTGCACAAAATGAGCTTTAAAAAGGCGCACGTGCTACAGCCATTGTTAAAATGAAATTTATTAATGCAAAACAGATTGTATTTAAAAGTTTCTATTTGCATATTCATGCGTAGATCCATAACTGACTCACATCGTCTCTAAACATTACCCTCTAGGCATAATTATTCCGAATCCGTTGTTTCCAATTGCGTGACAATCATACAAAATTAGCAATAAAAAACAATAGGAAGAATAGAAAAAAATGGGTTACTACGATCGAAAAACCGCTATTATTTTTGTCCAGAACAATCGAGCATAGCAGTAAACAAACGAAAAGTGCTGTCACTTGTTATTTTTAGAATTAGATCAAAACTCGTTGCAGTTTCGAAGGCAAATCATGTGCTCCAAATAATATAAAAGTGGACTTTTCGATGGAAAATAGTTGAAAAAATAAGCAATCAACGAGTCCTACCTTTTGTCGTGTTCTTCCTGTTCTACAGAGACTTGCGTTCTGTAATTTTCGAAAGCACGGATCATGAAATCTTCCGACATTTTCGCTGTAAACTCAGTTACGCTGGCACACTTTAGAGAAACTGGACTCTCTGGTTTAGATTTCTTGTTGCTCTCTTGCGTTTGGACCGTGGAATACCCAATGTCTCGAACAGGTACGGATATTACTCAACATCCATGACAGGTTCTGGTCAAGGTTTAGCGAAAAACTCGTCATAACAAATCCCGGAACGTTTGTTTAAATAGTTGCATTTCTTTCCAAAATTGTTGCTGTGTTAACACATTAGTCATATGTAAGAGTAGATACCAGAATTTTTAGAAGAAAATGTGGTAGATAAGACAACAGATTAAACATAAAACCACGAGATGAAAACGCAAAGAAAGATTTAAAATATTTTATAAAATAATAATATTTTATAAAATATTTTAAATAAGAGATTTAAAATATACAATTGTACATTTTCTCATATTAATTTATAAAAGATGGATAGTACTATTAAATATTATGCAGGCGATTTTATTCAGCGTCAACAAACATGAATAACAGTTCTTTGTAATAATGATGTGTTCTATTTATAACTGTAGATGATATAACTCGTGTACTTTTTAAATCTATCACATAAATGCTATTTTTAATACTGATTATCTGATCATGTTTTCCTTTCCTGTTTATGTTTTTTTTTCTGGGGAAAAGTATTTTCCTTTGGATTATTTAAAATATTACAAATAATTTTTTAATGCGGTACGAAAACTTACTCTTTTCGAATTTTAAACCAACGAAATATTCCCGTACGAAACATTCTAGTCTTCGGACACACTGAATTGATTGTCCTATATTACAAAATTTTAAAAGACCCTGCGGCTTTGCTGTACTCGAATCAATAACCGTCTTGTCTGCTGTGTGCGTACATAAAATCTAAATTCAAGGTTTACGCTAATAACGTGTTACATAACTGCCTTATATTCAGGTAATAATAGCAAATTATTTACAATTTGTATGAGAAAATAGCATGCAGTTCAATAGATTATTGTTACATGCGAAAAAAGCGCGCGAAGTTTCTATTTCCTCTGAAGTAGGCAACCAAATATACAGTGGGTTTGTAATTCAGGGCACCTGCAATGCAGTTGATGTTTAAATGACAAAAATCGATTTTTTTTAAATGGCACCTACCGATTATTTTTATCTTGTCGAATGTAGAATTAAAATCCTCGTTAAACGGTATCGGGTTTCCCTATACCTAAAATGTATCCTTTTCCGATTATTTAAGGTTTTTCGAGGTCTTGCTGCAAAATCGATCCTTTGACAATACATTCATTTGTTACGTTCATTTGTCTTAGAAAATTAAAAAAAAATCTTAGAAGAAGTGATCGAATGAAATTTAAAAATAATAAAGGCTTGTAATTTTGGAAATGATTTTTTTAGGAAAGTAAAAACATATTACAAATGTTTTGAGGGAGAAAATAATAATTACAAAGCTAATAATTATAATTATCGCAAATTTGCAATATATCGTAAATATGAATCATTTAAACTACTCAGAAGATTGAAAAACAGAAAACTCTGAAGGAAAAATCTATTATGTTTTATCATGTCTTAGAAAATTTAAAAAAAATCTTAAAAGAAGTGGTCGAATGAAATTTAAAAATAATAAAGGTTGTAATTTTGGAAATGATTTGGCAGATTACAAAACAAATTTACCTGATTTTTTGATTGTCCGGGTGAATTTTCCTATACTTCCACCTGCTGAACCAGCAGTTAGGTTTAATCTTCACTTTCAGTTGGTCGTTGATTATGGCCAAAGGTTCCATTAGTATATTGCTGTAGTAGGTTTTACTAAAATTTTGAACTTTGCAATTTCGTGGTTCCCCCATACCTTTTTCAAAGAATTTCAATCATTTTGATCTTTGGATGTGTTAAAATCGACAATCTGACAAATGAACACAATTAACAAATTCTTCAGGTTTTATCAAAGGTTTTGATTACTTTTCATCATTTGTTTTTTACAGGTTTTATCATTTGTTTGATTAACAGATC
>JAWQRJ010005473.1:0-10219 GCA_033557515.1 Diorygopyx duplodentatus
CTTCTGGTTTGGTCAGTTTTAGAGTTGATAAATTGGTGAATCGGGCGTGAAATTTGTGTGTATTGTCAAAAAGTGTATTAGGGATTTGTTTTGATTTTAGAGATTCTATTTTCTTTTTGTGTCTATTGGTTATATTATGAAGTGCGATTTTATTGATATTTTTGGATTTGGAAATGAATTTGTCCAGTATTAAGAAATGGAATTTTGCATTTAAATCAGAATAGAGGTTGTATAAAGTTATGTTGTAGTTGTTGGTTTTTTTATATAGTTTTCTAATTTCTGTTCTCATAAATTGTTGTTTTAGTTGGAATATTTTATTTTTATTAATCTGTTTAGGAAATTTAAAATTAGCAAAAGTGAGGATTAGTTTAAATTGTAGACATGTCTTGATGAATTTGATGTTCAATAGTACTTTATGTAGTTTAAGGTGTGTAGTTTTCCATTTGTTCCAATTAAAACAACAATTTATGAAAACAGAAATTAGAAAACAATACAAAATAGCTAATAATTACAAAATAACATTATATAACCTTTATTCAGATTTAAACATAAAATTCCACTTTCTGATACTTGTCGAATACATTTCAAATGCTAAATTTCTCAATAAACTCACACTTCATAAAATACCTAACAAACACAAAAAGAAAATAGAATTATTAAAATCAAAACAAATCCCAAATACACTACATATTTGAAAATTCACACAAATTTCGCGCCCGTTTAACTAATCTTTCATCTCTGAAACTAACTAAATCAGAAGAAACACTTCTTCAAAAAGGACTGAAATATGTTCCGTACAAAGAAATCAATTTTCTAAAGTTGGCAATAGAAATTGAAGCAGCCATCAAAAACCATCCAGAACATGAAGAAATCAAGAAACAAATCATTACAACTATTAGAAAAGAAGAAAACCTACATCATCGAAAAAAAATCAAGAATACATGAAGATCAAGAAAACATTACACTACGGAACTTAAAAACTTAAAAAATATAAAAGAATAAAACATCATAGGTGATAAAAACGCTGGCATAATCCTAATGAATAACGTAGATTACATTCAAAACAGAATAATTTATACAAGAAAATGACTTTGTATAGGTACAGAGAAACCCTAGTCTAACTTTCCACAATAATTTCAAAAAAATCATTAAAAATACTTCAGAAACTTTAAATAAATATAATTTCAATCCTAGAAAAGCAACTGCAAACAATTACCATGAACCCAATCACCCGTAAGCTACATTCACTCCCCAAAATATACAAAAATGGCATTCCAATTAGACCAATTATAATCTCCACTAATTCTAGTTCATACTTTATTTCTAAATTCTTAGTCAATTTTTTTAAAAATATAATTGAATTTACATGTAAATATACTATAAAAAATCGTTACAATGTATTTTATAACATTTAGTACTTGCGAATTTATAACTTTATAATTTGACATTACTAACTTAATATACCTATTAAAGAAATAATTTCCATAGCTTCACAAATCATTAATAATCACTTAAACAATAACATAGATACTAATAACTTAATAAAACTTTTAACTGCTTTCATTAACCAAAATTACTTCACATTTGACAATAAATATTAGAAAATGATTGAAGGTTTACCTATGGGCTCCTCACTTAGAAAAAATTATACACAACAGCAATTTCGAATTCATTAACAAAATTATATTATGGAACAGATATGTAGACGGTATTCTAGTCATAATTGACACTATAAATACATATTATAAATCAACTTCATATTTTTATAAATACATTACATCCTATCAAATTAAAATAAATAAAATTACAGTAAAATTCACCATAGAATTAGAAAATAATCACACCTTAAATTTTTTGGATACCAGTTTAATAACATCCCCACATACAATTAATTATGACATTTATAGGAAAGCAACACAAACCGACGATATTATCCCATTTAATTCTTTTCATGACCCAACAAATAAAAAATCAACATCCATTTCTTATATATACAGACTAAAAAATACTCCCCTCAGTTTTAATAACATGAAAAAGAGTTAAACATTATACAACAAATTGCTTCTAACAATGGTTACGATATCTACTATTTTAATAATATATTTTAAAAATACAAGATTAGACATAATAACCATACAACTCTACTACATATAGAAGATAAACCGAAACCAATCTATAGAGCCACTTACAAATCACTTACAAAGGGAAAGTCAGTAACAAAATTAAAAACATTGCTAATAAATTCAACATTTCACTTGCCCTTAAAACAAACCATAATCTAAACAAAATACTTAACAATAGTAAACCACCTATCAAATTACTAGAAAAAAATGGTGTATACACCCTTACAAGTGAAACTTGCAATGCTGCATACATAGGCGAGACCGGCAGAAAAATCGAAATTAGGGTCAAAGAACACCTAACAAGCAATAATTCATACTTCGGTAGACACATAAATTTTAACAATCATAAATTCACATTTGATAACATCAAAATCATTCATCAACTGAATAAAAGGCTACTTAATGGAATTATTGGAGAGCTATGAAATTCATTTAGAAAAAACCACCCACTAACCTTACTTTTAATAAGAAAAAAACATATTTATAAAATTTTATTTTTTTACTTTCGGTTAATTTAATACTATTTCATTTTATTTACGTACTTATTATTAATTAATCAATTTCCCAATAATTCTAAACATATAACTTTCATTATTTTTTATTCTATTTCGCCCTTTGCTTGTTGTTTGCATTCTTTTCATTTTTACTAATTAATGATTGAAGTTTCTCATTAACTCTATAATTTAATAATTTATAACTGGATATTTTAGTATATTACAAACATTAACTTTCTAAAATTATTTAATATAATTCTTCAATTTAATAATTAATATAGGTTTTTGTCTATAAATATGCAAAATGATATAACTGTTATAATAATAGTTCTTACAATATAGCAATGTGATTTTTAAACTCTAATTTTAAATTCAAAATCCAAATTATTTGTTTTCCGTTTAATACTGCAAACCTAGCCGTCAGCAAAGCAAGCATGTCTTTTAGAATTAATCTAATTTTTATTTTAAGTAACTTCAAATGTGTTATCATCTAATTAAACTTGTTCGATATACAATACAACCAATCAGGATTAATATTCCAACGTTAGCACAAAGCTAGTGCTACATAAAACAGAGTTTTTGTCGGTCGAATTTTCACGCCATCAAATAGCAATTAAGCTAATTACAACATCCTGCGCAACTTATCTTTTTCCTAGTTTATTCTGCAAATTGGTTTGATAGCAGGAATAAAATATGCAAAACCGACAAATTTATTCCACTTAGACAAGTATTTCAAGAAAAATAATTTGTAATACTAAAATGTAATACTACATTTCAGTATAATTGGCGAATATAATGTATTCCGACTACTATTCCGACACTAGTGGGTACAATAGACGGCACATACCAGAACAACTAAAGGAGCCCAGAGGAAGAGAAGTTCACTCCCCCACTGACCCGCAGACAAGAAGTCCTCCGAGGAATCTCTCTTTTTCAATTTCAAATTTTAGATTGGGCGAATCGGGCCCTTCGATAAAAAGAGTGCCGTATCATCAGCGAAAGCTGTTATTGAAGCAGACGTCTCCAATGTAAGGAAATCGTTCATGTGTATGTTAAACATATACATCAATGATTTACTCCAGTAAAATTTTCTAGTAACTTCCTGTCACCATTTTTGCATAATTTGATATTATTATTACTACCTTGTAAATTTCACGACATACTCCAGACTGGTGAATTTTATTGTAAATTGAGCCAATGGATGACTTATAACTGTTTTTTATCTCCTGCAGCGTGTTTGCTGAGATTCCACCCCCCCCAGGGTGGAATCCATGTCACTTCATTGAGAATATGTAAGCATTTATCTCTGTTCGGTCCTCTAGTTTCCAGTATATTGTTTCTTGGATTCTCCTCTGCGTGTACCTCTGTTTTGTTTCAATGCTAGCAAAATATTCGTTGAGAATATTAGAAATGTTCTCTTCACTTGTATAATTATAGCCATTGTACGATATTTCTTTTATGGTTGTATCCTTTTTATCTGCGTTTGTTAGTTTTTTCACTGTCGCCCACATTTTCTTTGTCGTGTCTGATTGGCTCTCGAAGGAATCCCTGTAGCAGTCAACTGTTTTCTTGTTATGTACGTCGTTATTCTGTTTCTGTAGAATTTGTATTTCCGTTTGATTTCAGCTGGTTGATTTTGTCACTTCTCTGCATAAGCAGTATCTTTCGGCAAATATTGAAGTTCCACTTTCTAAGGCATTTTTATTTTAGCGTTGCAGGTGTCGGCTATGAGATTAATTTTATCCGATTCCAGATTCTAATTATCATTGGTTAGGAGTTGTCTAACTCTTTAGAAGTCCACTTTCCCACATATTAAATGGTCTTTCATTACCTCTCTGTGTCTCTCTTCGTTTCTATGTCCAATATAGCACCAATTGGGAAGTGGTCCGTCATGCTCAAACATAAATAGATACTCTAATAAAGAGAATGAAACAAAAAATTATATTATCCGAAATCAGACAAACCGGAAAATAATTCAAAAATCAGCATCAATAGTAAATAACTCACGTAATAACTAATTCCCCTACAATAAATAAACCTTTGAATGAATATGTACACTTCACGTATCAATTATTTCAAGATGTATTCACATGTTCTTAGTATTCATTCACCCACATGAAAGTCTGCTAATTATAATAATAGGGGATTTTAATCTAAATAAAACCAAAGAAAAACACATTGAAGACTGCATCAACAACTCGGATTTTGAAAAAAATACCAACTCTATCAACTTTTAATGTGCCAAATAATGCCAACTCTACATCTGATTGCATTTTCTCCACATTTACATTAAAGCAGTGCATTATACACATTATCTAAATCAATTCTGAACGATTCTCCTCCGCTAACACTTTCATATTATGAATGCTAAGACTCATCCAAGAAAAACCAACATTATATCGTGAGATACAGCGCACAGAGAGATCGTTAAAATCAGATTTATAAGAATAAAGGACAAATAAATATATAATAGCAAGCAATAATATCAATTAGCTTAGTATTGTCAATCAGAAATTACAATACTTGCAAAATACCAGAATCGTGTGAAATGGTTTGATCATAGAATATCATTATGAGCAATTGTATTAATATATGTCCACTTTGGCCGCATTCTGAATGCATTTCTTCCAATTGCAAATCATCGTTGGTAAATTGAGGTGCGATGCACCTAGAAATAATTATAATTAACATTTAAAACAATGTTTATCTACTATTAATCTACTTTCTTTGCTGTCAACAAATTATTGTCATTATTTGTTATCGATAGATCCAAGAAATTAATTGCTTTGTTATCATTTTCAAACTCTAGTGTACATTTTAGGTTTTTGTGTATTGCCTAACAAAATGTCAGACAACAGAAAAGATGTAGGAAGTTTTAAGAGCAGAATAATAACAACAAAACTTACACAAATTCATCAAAAATAACACAACATAAGAAGGCCATACGGAAAGACATTAGTCTTTCTAATAACACCAGACATCACCCGTAAGTCACATTTATATACACAAATTCACTTGCAGAAGAAGGACATATTGATAAATTACAGAAAACAATCAACTCCACAGGTTCGACGAAATAAAACAATTGTAATACGAACAAATGAAAGAACAAAAGAAGATCAGTTGAGCCTTTTCTATAAAATACACTGTATGTATTACTGAATCAATATTGAATGCTGTAAAACGAGATTAATTGCCTTTTTGTGCGCTTAGCGGTTTTTCCCTTTCAGAAAGATGTTAAATGGTTTTACATCACAATACATATTATATATGTAGGCCAAAATAAAATAATTGCCAACCTTGACATTTAAAAACAACTGATAAAAATATACTGTTCGATATTCTGACAGTTTTAAATTATGTTTCCTGCCATTTCAGTAGCGTCAGGCCGTGGACCATCGGGCTAAAATGTCAAAACAAGCTCCTCCGGTACTGCCAACATATTTAATTTTAAAATAAATTTCAAGGCTTAGACTGATATTTGTCTAAATCATACTGCAGTAGTTAATGGTAATATTATTTAAAATGTTTGCATTGTATTGCATTTGACTACATTATTAGTCACATCACAATGTTTGTCTTTTTTAGAATAACTATGAGAGAATTGTTTTTGAGAATATGTAACATGCGAATTGATTTTTTATGATTTCCAACATTATTGCAACTAAAATTTAATGTTGATATGATTAAAATGACAGTTTACTTATTTACTTACTCATCGCTCTACTTCAAATTATGTAGCATTTGTAGATAAACTACAAATATATAAATTTATCTTTATCTTATCACTTAATATAACAAACTACAAGTTTTAGGGAAAAGTTCTTTCTGCAAACTTATTTACACTTAATCAGTGATATCGAGATTTATACAAACTATTTCACATCGCTCGAGTGCTTATGTTCTTTAAATGTTTAAGGTCTGATTTACAACTTTTATAACACTGATTTATATACACTTCCAATTGAAATTTTGAGAAGAAAAACATCGGTATCAAGTATTATCAGCAATATAACGTATTATAACATAATATAATTGCATGGCTAGTTAAATATGCGCAGCAAACGTAGTATGCCACGGTTAATTTCCATAGTAATGCATTTTGCTCATTAAAAAGTGGGTCGAACGGTTCAGAATTTGCAAGTTAACCAATTAATGGTATTTATGCCATTTTCTAGCAAACACTAGCACTTCCAGTCTCGCTCTTTCAAAACGAACGATTAAATGTCGCAATGTTTAAACAACTAACCGTTAGCAAAAAAATTACTGACCATTTCTTTGAGTGGTAGCATTTGTATTAACCAGTGCAACAAAATTGGGTAATTTATATTATTGTGGTATAAGTTAGATTCTATCGTATAATGCAATAGTGTCCTCCCACACTTTTACTTTCACTAACCACCTACATATAGTGAAATAACAAATCAGTACGTAACTGTATCCCACTTACTTTTTTATGTATTTTTATACAATAAAGTATTTTGAAATACCCATGTTTTTAATTTAATTTCCATATCTAGTGCGCGCTGTAGATTCCTAATACTATGTAATGTGCATAAATGAGCAAAATATTAATGTTATCCAATATTACGTTTCCAATGTATTTGTGTGCTTGGCGATAACCTTTTGTCCTTAAATTGAAACGATTTAATTTTAACCACTTTGAGAAATAAATATCGATAAATATTGTATTAAAATTTTCGCTAAAACTGAAGAATTACGTTATTTGTTTTAGGGAACTACGTTTATAAAAGTATCGAACGTATTTTTTCTAAAATCAAACTGTTTACTAATTAATATAATTTTTACCATAATTTCTGACGTTGCTAGTTGATTTTTTGCCCCATCTCCTCCATCAACGTTATAATGACTGTGCGATTAATTATTTTCCTTAGGGCCATGGCCATCTTAACAAATTCTTAAAATCCAGAAGTAATAAATTAGTAGAAGCAGTAATTTGAAATGTTTGATTTTGAAACTTTTGACTATGCTTGAATCAAGTTTAAATGCCATATGTATCAGCTGAGAATGTCACATCACGGCCGTAAGATTTTTTATTACTCATAAATTTTGATTTAGAGATAATAAAAAAGTTCCCCATTATTAATTTGCCATTAATATAATTCCAAGGTTAACCTATAAAAGAAGGAATAATTCGTTTTAATTACCCATATTTATTTTGCATCACGGCTCATTTTTGCCATCGCGGCGATAAATGATGACAAAAAACAGTGTGGCAATTAAAGCCTCGGCGTTATCTTTGGTGCATGAACAGTGTTTATTCGAGATAGCGGGATAAATTAATGCGCCCAGTCTCGAATTCGCTACAGACGAACGTTACGGTTGGTTAATAATGGTCAAGACTGATAGTTAACTAACCGTCCACTTCCTCGACGCATACTGCAACTCGTCAAAACATCCACGAATAGCTCGCTCACGGTGTTACATAAGAGCACTAGAAACTTCCGCCCATTCCTGTTGCCGTATAGAACTGGTGCTATCCGCTGCGGTAATTTTTAACTACACAAATTGCGTTCAAGGAAAATGGTCGAATGCTTACTGTTAAGTTTGCCTGTCGCTAGTTGCGTTGTGAAAACGCAATACAATTTTAGCGACAGTGTACGTTTATTGAAAATTTCGCATGTACAATCTATACAGAGTGCTTTGAAATTTCATTCTTTGATGTTTCAAAGAATTCTTTGATTTAATTATCGATTTATCTATTATGCTATAGTAGTACAAGTAACATAAACTACTTTCAAATGAGGGGTCACTTAATCCCCGTGCTATTTGACATTTTTCAGGTTGTTGGTGCTCCGCTAGGGATAGAGCTGAAAGAATGATTTTTGTGTAAAATTGGCCTTAGAATATAAAACTTGACCTCCCTTTTTATTTTTCTGAAAAGGACTGTTTTTGCAGGTTTTTTGTGATCAAATATTCGTTGAGACATTGTGTATATATCCATAACGACGTTGGCGCAATAATCAAGTTTAGAAGAAATTGGGGAATTCAAATTTGACGATCACAATAAGATTCACAATAAGACAATAAGATCGTGGAACTGAAAATCGTGTTTAAAATTTCTTCCTTGAAGATTATCAGATTCCTTAGGGCGTCTGCAGGTGTTGATACTTGATCCTCGGGGTTAGGTTGCGCATCTGCTCAGCGAATTTATATGCCTTCATTCATTTATAATTACAATTTTGCTTGCTCCGTTTTTTTGTCGTGAACATTTATGTAATAATTTGTAAAATAAGTTTGAATTGGACCACTTATTAATGATTATCTTTACTTTTATACGGAGTCCGGCACGATGAGCGTTCATTAGAAAGATATGCAGAATAAGGTAAATTATAACACTGAAAGATTGGGATTATTGGTTTTTGGGAAAAATATTTTCAAGTTTTGATCACTTCCGGTTATACCGGAAACAGTTCCTGAGATGTCAGTTTTAACAAAAAAAAATGCTCTTTTAAATGATGTGTAAAACAATAAGTACTGCAAATAATAGTATATTATACAACGATCATTTAATGATAGCCATTAAGACATGAGTATGAGAATTATGACACAAGCGTTAGCGAGTGTCGTAATGAATACGAGTGTCATAATGGCCATTAAATGAGAGTTGCATACATTATTTTTTCTACGAGTAGATATTTTTCTACGACTAATGAAAAATAGGCATTATTTTCAAAATTTATTAATCATAAGTTACATCTGAATTGTATCATAAATGAAACACAGAAATGTCAAAAAAGTCTGAAAAATTGTTCGTTTTGATTTATAATTACATTCTGGATGGTACAATTATTAAAATGCAATTGCGGTGCTGCTGACAGTTTTGTACTAGTATCGGTGGATGCCATTGTTGATGTTGACGGAATAATGTTTGTTGAATTGTTGGTTTGACTGTACTCACTCGAATTCAAAATTTGATTTCCTATGTGGACCTTATTTTGAATTGATCCCTCAATGTAGTTTTCGGCCACTGCTGTGGATTTCCATCCACCGTGCCCTTTTAGTGAAGTTATGTCACCGCCAGAATCAATTAATATTGTGGCAGAACTGCGGCGAAAGCAGTGTCCGGTGTATAAACTAGGATTTGGAAGATTTAAGTAAATAGCAATTTCTTTTCCCATGTTTCCAAATGGGTTGATTCCTACGTTTTGTACAGCGCATTTTCCGTTTAAGTAATTGATAAAAAGAGATGGGGTAATACAATTTTGTGGACGAAGATTCATGTATTTCTTGCAAATGTCATAATATTTTCCTATCACTGTGAATTTTCGTGTTATCTGCGTCTTTGTATCTTTAATTGTGACTAAAAGGATTGATCCATAATCATTTACATCTTTAAACTCCAACTTGTGTAACTCATGTCTTCTACAAGCTCCCATAATACCAAAGATATATGTGTTAATAAATAATTAACATGAATTTGAAAATGTGTTAGCCTTTTTGGGTTGATAGTTTTCAGATTTTCTCTTCAATAAGGTGTGCAATTTGGGAAACTTCGTTATGTCAATTTTATGTTTAGTAGAAAGGGTAGATTTCAAGATTGAATAATGTGTCCATAAGCTTGATGATTTTAATTTTTTA
>JAWQRJ010005474.1:0-10218 GCA_033557515.1 Diorygopyx duplodentatus
TTACTATACTTAGTGATCAATTAGAAAACAAAATTCCACATATGTTTCTACTTTACTTTAAATTTAATACTATTTCATTTTATTTGCGTACTTAACAATATTCCACATATTTACCATTTCCTTTAATAAGAAAAAAAAATATTTATACAAATTTTATGTTTCTACTTTACATTAAATTTAATACTACTATTTCATTTTATTTGCCTACTTATTACTAATTAACCAATTTCCCAATTTCCCAATTATTCTAAACATATAATTTTCATTATTTTTTACTCTATTTCGCCCTTTTCTTTTTGTTTACATTCTTTTCATTTTTACTAATTAATGATTGAAGTTTCTCATTAACTCAATAATTTAATAATTTATAAATCACTGTTTTATTATATTACAAACATTAACTTTTTAAAATTACTTAATATTCTTCTTAATTCTTCAATTTAATAATTGATATAAATTTTTTATCTATAAATATGCAAAATCATATAACTGTTATAATCATAATTCTTACAATATAACAATGTAATTTTTAAACTCTAATCTTAAATTCAAAATCCAAATTATTCGTGCGCATAAAAAAATATGAACATGTTTTATATGAAAGTGCGTATAAAAGCACTTTCATATAAAACATGTTCGACCGGTTTTCCGTTTAATACTGCAAACCTAGCCATCAGCAAGGCAAGCATGTCTTTTAGAAATCATTCTTTTAGAAGTAACTTGAAATGTGTTATCATCTAATTAAACTTCTTCGATGTACAAATACAATCACTCAGGATTAATATTCCAACGTTAGCATAGTTCGTAAAGGTGTGGAACGTAAGTTACACTTAACCTAATGCTTACAACAATTTAACACGTGATTTTAATTATAGTTTATAATGATATTTTTGTAATCAAAAAGTCCATGTTTGTCCATGATGATGGGACTATGATACCGAAACCAGTCGATGAATAAAAGTGTTTAAAAAATCTAAATTTAGTTTCTAAACATACTAATTAGTAAAAATGATTACTCTACTTACTTTCTTGGAATGGAATACAATGTTACAAACGTGGAAACCATAAACACACAAAGGAAATATAAAAGCAAGTAAAACAAGTTTTTTTAAAACATGACACTGAATATAGGTTGTTTTTAAAGTTCTTGTGGTTTTCCATTTCTGCTCATGGAGATTCGTTTTCCAACTTCTCTTAATTTGGTGTAAATTTTTAACATTTTTGTAACCGATCTTGTGTCCAGTTTGTAAGGTATGTTTATGTAGGGTTGAACCAGTTTTGGAATTACGATCTTGGGTGCGTTTACTAAATTTCCGTCTGGTTTGACCTGTGTATAACCCTTTACAGTTGTTACAATTGACGGTGTACATACCGTTTTTTTTCAAGGGTGGAAATTTTAGCTTTATAATTGGAAAGTATGTAATTAAAAAGTTTGTTATTTGTTTTATAGGCTGAGAGTTGTATTTGATAAAAATGTTTTTATTTTTTAGGTTAGGGTCATTAAAGGATAGGGGTTTATAGGTGATAATTTTGTTAGATTTCGAAAGGTCAGTTACAGTAATATGATTAATAGTAGTATTATTTCACGAGTCGTTTTTAATTATTTGTTTATATATAATTTTGTTTATTATGTCCCTTTTGAAACTATTGTTTTTTGCAAGATTAAAACTGTAATTTATTTCTTTTTATTGGGGTGAAGTGGTGAGATGAATCAAAAAGGTTTAGAGATGAATAAAACATCCGTCAAAGAGGGCAATAAAAGGATTCCTTGACTGTTGACGAGGATGTCAATGGATAAATTAAGTTACGCCAAACGTTTATCAAAATTTTGTTTTGCACAGCCTACCCTAAACTGAATTTTTTTGAAACATATGGTATGACATGCAGTTATTTGGATTATTTGTAGGCTATAATCATCAACCCACCATCGAAATCATCGCCTTCACCAAAAGGAAAACGAAGAATCGAAACTACGGACAGCCGTATAATTATGTCGAGTGGAAAGACCGGCCTAGTTGTAGGTATAAATTTCAGTTTTAGTATGTGGCGCCATCGGTACGTCCCACGCAAACCGAACACGCCGACTTGGGAAGGTACGAATTTCGTCCCCCACGCCGTTTCTGCCCCGTCCGGCGGACGATTAATTTTTAACCAAAGTGGACGGCCCGCTTGATTTATTCGGACAAACAAATGACGCGAGATCGGCCCCCGGTCCGTTACTGCCGCAGCGGCAACGGCCTGCTCGACGTTCACCGCCGAAATTTGCAATCGTTATCCCACGGCGCACAAATTGTTTCCAACGCCGCCTACCCCATTTCAAACGTCGCGATCCGCCAGTCTTTGTTATGCTTCCTGGTTTGAGATTCTCTCGCTCCCTCGCTCTCCCGGCTTGCGGGGATCGCCCGGCCGTCCGGCGAGCTCGTGTGCGTGTGTACGTGTGAGTCGGTCGTGTACAAATGACCTCATCATTCTGCTGCCGGCTCTGGCCGCTGCACAGGGCCGATCTGCAGTTTCGCTGTCCACACTTGGCCGTATTTATTGCCGTTGGGCTTAATGAAGCTATCGGATATATATTAAGCTGAATGCAAATGAATCGCACGGCTGGACGCAGCGAATCGAAGGCATTGTTCATTTTTTTTTTCGTAGAAAGCAAGAGAAGGATCCACCATAATCCCAATTCAATAGTCCTTCACTACTTCTCCTACAGTGGGTTTGGGATTTAAAAGAAACTACCCCCAAAACATTTCTTCCTTGCATCATCAAGATCTCCGCATGGGATTTTGTTAAGAAAGCTTTCGAAAATAGCACCAACCCTACCGGTATAGATCGGAATATTCACGTCGCACGGAATTGGTAACCCACCTCATATCGATTCGCAATAACCGCGAAATTGGACGTGATTTCAATTACGGCTCGCTCATTAGTTAAATTCAATCGAGGCAGTCCGCGGCGCCAGCCTAGCCTTTGTTGGCATTTAATCAAGGCCCTCTGGATAACACGTCTCCGTCGGTCGTCCCTGGCGGCTGATGAAATCTTTCAATTACTAATGAACGCGACGCGATGGCTCGCATTCTTGTGCATCTCCCCGGAGGAATGGTTTTGTTATCAAACTGAAATTGCCAGGTTTACTGCAAAATATTCAAGAACATTTCGCTTGTCTTGCTTTGTTATTTTTTTCCTTCCCGTCCTATCCATGGCACGTTCTGCCGCTTCTTTCCATGAAAAGACTCGTTTTTCTTCCTGTCTAATTTTCGTGTTAATGAGGTTAAAGAAGGCACGAATTTTTTTTAAACAGAACACCGTCTATCTTTTGGCTTCCTTGAATTCTTCCTTGAATGAATTGATTGTGTTTAACCCTATTTTGTTTCCCCCATGAAACCAAATAATTCTTGTGGAAACCATTTTTCTCATCCTCTCAAGAAGAAAATACTATTGAATTAAGTTGAAAAGAAGCAAAAAGAGTGTGAAATGTATTCTAATGTAGTGCGAAAGTGTGATCGTCTTTCTTCAGGGGTTTTAAAATAGGAACTGGACAGGGAAGGCTTAAATTTTTGCGTTAGTCGTCCTGAATTAGGATTACGAGAAGTCAAGGGCAGCCAAAATCAGTTTTAAGTTTGCTTTTGTTTTGTTTAGGCTGTCTGTGAAAAGTTGCTTCTCTGATCCTTAGATTTCGGTTGTTCTGGTTGTCTGCTACCCATTTATAAAGCTTGACATATTAGGATTTGGAATATTAGTACATGTGTGATCTAAAAAAAATAATAGCTTTAAATAAACGATATCCTTTACATTATTCCCGATTTATGACCTTAAAGTAGGTGATAGTATACGGAGTATGCCCGAAGGGCATACGCAGTGTGTTATAATTAGCGTAATTGCTATCTGATGGCGTGAAAATTCGATCGACGAAAACTCTCGAAAACTTTCTTAAAATGTTTAATTTTAAGAAAGTTATCGCGAAAAAACCTCTTATGGCGAAACAATGTATACATTTTATGGTTGGGAGTTTTCGGATATCGTAACGCCGGTTAAAGATTTGTCCTTCTGACATAATTAAATACCCAAAAATGACTGTTTACTCTACAGACATGCTTTCATTGCAGAAGAGCCTTCGTGTCAACATTATTATTATTAAGGAGTTGTAGAAATAGTAATAATATCCTTAAGAAACGCTTTTGGAAACCAAATTGGGTGAATCTGTACCATTAAGTCTTCTTCTCTAACACGTAGACTTCCTGTGTTGTTTTCCAAATCCTTGATATCATGTTCGGGGCTAGGTTGTCCCAACCTCGCGCCCCGAACAACAGCTCGCTTCCCTCAAGATGGTCGACACGTTCCTTTGTTTTTTACTTAAACAATACTTCTAACCCACTCTACTTGATCATGTAACTTCAATTTTCTCTACGTAAACTCTCTATATCTCATGCTAATATTTCCGTGTTTATTTTTTTCTCCCTCATCAGAGCAGAACTACAATGGAACATGTGTGACAATTAATAAAACATTTCTAATTAAAAATCTTTATAAAATATTAAAACATACGGTTACTTGCAATTTGTGAGTTCAGAAAATGTACTCAGTTGAGGAATAAAACACATTAAAATTTTTCTAAACAATTACGAACGAATAACAACGGACAATACTTCACGAGCACATGTTTAACAGTGAAAGATCTTAACCATATTGCCAACAAGGATAAAACCAACGTTACAAACACGTTTTTTTAAACAAAAAATTATTAAGTTTGAAATTTGAAATTTGCGAGTCAGTTGTATTACTTAACACTAACCTCAGGTTCCAACCACTAGTATCATTCTTTCTTTCCTTAATTAATTGAAATAAGTAAGAGTAAATTGTACTTAAATGATCAACATCTGTTCGGAAATTTATAGTTCTGTGAGCTAAGTTGATTTGTAACATTTCAAAGAATAATCTATTTGAATGATCATTGTCTTTGTCCAAAATGTCCACGTTATCAAAATCTTATTAATAGTATCGTTTTACCTGATCTACAATCGCTTGGACAAACCTGGAACGTACATTTATATTTTGAAGACATGTTTCTTTTAATTTAACGGGTCAAAAGTGCCGACTGTAGCTCTATGTATTGTATTACTTGAATCATTGTTATTGAATAATATTCTATCCACCATATAAACTGGGAAATTGTTTTCAATAAAAATAGTCTTTAATTTAGTAAGATTACCTGCATGAAACTCAGTATTGCAGATCTTCAGAATTCTGTTCTTCATTCGCTCACCCCGATCGTTACCCCCAAAATAAAATTTCATATACGTATATATATATATATATATATATATATATATATATATATATATATATATATATATATGATAAAGGATAGTTGGTTAAACCAAGGAATAAACAAAGGAACAATCCAAAGAAAAAAGAACACCAATGTTTCCCGTACCATGGTGTTCTTATATATATATATATATATATATATATCTGTATATATATATTTATATGTATATATACATATAGAAAAAATACGAAATAGATCTTCATTAGTACTAAATGCTTTATATTTAAATATCTTTTGAATTTCAAGCTCGAAATGAGATTGCATTAACGTGATTGATTAATAATTAATATGATTAAATGTGATGGTAATGTCTAGAATAAAGATTGTTAATATTTATTGTAAAATAACACACTTGTTATAGGTGTACAGGTGATCCACCTGTATAGACAACTTAAGCTTATATTATATAATTTTGCATAATTCATTTAAGCTAATATTTATTTTTAATTTTTTTAGTTAGTGATCAATAATTGAAGAGATTGTTGACCTGACCATGCAACGACAGCTTCAGACCTATAAAAAGCTAACACAATACTGCTACATAGATGGATCCCGGTTATCTAAAAATTTTGTTTTAAAACTGTTGGAGGAAGGAATTGAAACTATATTGTATTCTGGAAACAAACTGATTCTTAGATAACAAAACTGCTGAATTAAAAATACCATTTTCGCTACTAAGGAAGTTATCCTGGAGATTCAGGTTTACAACACCATGAAAAGTTGAGAGAGTACGGCATCTGGATCCCTGGAAGTGAGGGGTGCGGTATTTCCCGCTGCACTGAGGTCCCAATGGGCCCATTGTGCTGCCCCTTCAGTTGCAAGGCATCCCACTCCCATCAGCAGCCCCCAGACGGGCCCCTCCAGCCTTAGCCACATACGTGAGTTCGCCATCGCCTGTAGTATCGCCTTTATGGGAGGACGTCCTTACAACTTTTTTCCACTATACTTTTCTAACGATAACCAGATGTATTCGACTGGTTACCGGGACCAACAGCTTACACCGTGACTTCCGCAGCGGGCATTAGAGAGAGTATGGCATTCGGTCAAAAATGTTGACGGTGAGATTTTGAAATCTCTTGTGAATTAGGCCAATCTAACACTAATGGTACCATTTTTGGCAATTGGTCCGCCCTCCAATCTGTCTATCTGTATGTGTGCCTGTTATATAGAAGTATTAAAATAGTGTTATGTCATAGAAGAGTGAAAGTACTGTGACTTTTGTATGAAACATTTTTTGCTGAAATGAACTCTCTCAAGGATTCGCATTGCTAACTGCTACGTTAAGCAAACATATTTTTTTGTAAAAAATAATCAATAATTCCCAAACGGTGCGACTTTGGCCAAATGTATGTTAGCGTCTACAATAAGCATCTGCATATAGCGTCTACAAGAAGTGAGACATACTGTATGTATGAAAATAATTCTAGAAGAAACTAGAACTGAAACAAAATAACTTTTATTTGAAGCTTTTCTTTCTAAAATGATTAGAAAGAAATAGGAGAAGTGTTGAGCACAGACGTACCATTAGTTTCAGAAAAGTCAAGTAATTTACCAAGACATATCAAAATCTCACCATCAAAATTTGGACCGAATGCTCAGACACAGAGATACAAAACATTCAATTCCGTTTCTGTCTTCATATTTATAATCAGCGGAAAACTATACTAATTTCACCGACCCTCTAGTTCCAAAGATAAGAAAATTATCAATGGTGCAGACTTTGAAACGCACTGTATGTATAAATTTTAATTTTAGGGATACAATCCATCCTGAATAGTACAGGGTGGTCATAAAGTCTTTCCCTTATTACAAAAAATTATTACGAAATAACCATTGAATGTAATACTGTAAAATTTTTCAAAAACAAAATTATGAAAAAGTCATGTTCTTAAATCTTTTTAGTCCATCAAATGGTGCCACTTATGCAGAAATTTCATTCCATTGTTATCAAAATGGCATCGCAGCAAGAAAAAGCTCAATACGTTCTTTGGTTCCACGAAACCAAATTTCCAATTGCTGTTCAACGTAAATTTTGAAATTGTTATGGACGAACACCTCCAGACGTGAAATCAATAAAACAATGGTATGAAAAATTTAAATTAACTGGCAGCGATTGCGACCTTCCCAGAAGTGGCCGGTCTAGTGTGACAGAATCAAAAGTGGATCACGTTCGCCGTGCATCTTTGTGCTACGAAGTCTACTCGGCGTGTCACAAAAGAAAATTGAAACCCTCAAGGTCAGCATCACAGATGCTTTGATCAGATGAGCTGCCTAGTGTGACAGCCCAGATGTTGGGCAGTACGTGGCGAGAAATGGAATACCGCCTTGACATTCTTCGAGCTACCAAGGGTGCTCACATCGAAACTTACTGACGTAAGTACTTGTATTAAAAACTTCATAAATGTATTTAAAATATATTGAAACAAGCATATGCCTAATTATATTAGTTTCTCTGCAATAAATTATTGTAATCGGGGAAAGACTTTAAGATTATGACCACTCTGTATATTCCATTGAAACAGTTTTTCGATATCTGCCAATTTTCGATGTTATGCAGATGTGTTTTAGAAAGAGAATTAGATGTTGATACGTTTAAATTTTAGTTCTTCAGTTCTATACAAAAAAAAACCGACAAACTAAACTTTAGAGGTGCATTTTTTATAGTTGTATACCAGAAAGCTTTCTGAAGAACATGAATAAGACGTTTTTTTAGAAGTTATTTTTTTAGATTTTTGTACACAATTAAATTTACACACTTTCAAATTTTAACTTATTTACATATATTAAAAAATCGATATTGTATATTCATATTTGCTTCAAAAATCACTAATAAATATTTAAATAATTAATAATTATTTAGATAATTTAAATAAAATATATACTAAACATTTTAGATCGCTAAGGATTTCTAATACAACGATATTAAGACCTCGACAACAAAAATACACCAAAATATCTTTAAGTGGCAATCGACTTGAAATCCACAGCCATAAAAATAAAATAAAAGTTTTTCAGTTTTGTGATTCACTTTTAAATACAGAAACTTTAGAAATCGGTAGACCAGTGAAAAATAAGTGTAGTTTGCCCTGTAACCAATTTGCAAAAAAACGGCTTTGATTTCAAGATACGGAGAATTAAATCTGAAAAATTAATTTTGATTTTTTACGATAACTCAAAATCTAAATTTTCTACTACTTTTTGGCTATATGAGTCTTGGAGTCCCATTTTATGCAAAACCGACAAAAGTTAAGAAAGCGTGCATAGAAGTAGAATAAGAAAATTTATTTATAAACTTTACAAAGTATGCTTTTAATATTTAGTAGAGGCACCATCATTTAAAATGATGTGTTGCAGTCTCTGAGGTATTGGATAAAGTATAACTTGTAATAAAACATTCGGTCTGGCTTATGTCCTCCCATGCATGTCCTTTTCTAAAAGTTTTTAACAATTAATCCCCATATATTTCCCATGGGATTCAAATCCGGACTATTGGCAGGCAACGGCAGGATTTCAAAATTTTGATTTTGAAACCATTGATTTATAATGTTCGCTGTATACACTGGACAATTGTCTTGCTGGAAGCAGAAGTTTTCAGGGCACAGTAGGGTTACAGACGGAAGCATTACATTTTCAATATTTAAATAATTTTGAGCATTAAATCTATCATCTCCAACAAACAGCAACGATGGTTATCCCATCCCCACAGATTAACCGAGAAACGTTCAAATGTATTTAAATTTAATTTATTCGTACATAGTTCATCAAATCTTGTATTATTTGGATAAACTCCAAGTTTTGAATTTTTGACTGAAATACCTTTTCATCTGTAAAAATTACATCTTTCGTATAATCTAAATCTCTATACAAAAAAATTCTAACAAAATGTTTCGAATGTTTATACTCTTTAAAAAATAGTTTATTAGCTGCTATTCTGAGATCCAGGAAAATTTATTAATATTCTAGCATCCTGTGCAGTGGAAAACTGATTTTCTTGCAGTGGAAGACATTTTTAGTAAGGCAGCGTTTTGTTCCAGTCCAGAAATTCTTGCTGCACTTGTACCAGCTTTTCTTGCTAAGGTCTTTCTTCGTACCACGTTTTTCTTGTAACGAAAACTGTGTTCCTATTAACATTGAAATGTTGAGCACTTGCTCGTATAGACCATGCATCTTCAATTTTGGCAAAAATTGGGGCTTTTAAGACTATAATCTTGATTGACACTGACATCAAATCATCATTAAATTACCTTTACTAATCGTTGCGATAATAACGTAACACAGTCATCTTTATAATATAAAGCATTTGTTGTCCCAGATTTTTGTGAATACAACTGTACAAGAACAAATATTAGAGCTAATAAAAATTAAACAAATAAATTTTAAGCAAGAACAGTGTTGCTGCGAAGAAAATACATTCACCCACGGAGCACTTTTCGCAACTAGATACTTAAGACAACTAAAAACTGAAGATCATAGGATGTTATGATTATTATCATAGATCATTATTATCATAGATCAACACAGTGCAAATAAATTCAAACAATTTGAGTCCAAACGAAGCCTTTTCTTTTTCTCACATAATATAATTTCAAACTCATAATAACAATGTCACAACAAACTGTTTTTTTTTGCATTCACATATGGGCGCAGATTTATTGCCAATCCTCCTGCAGAATTTATAGGAAAATTTGAATTCTGTTCTCCTACTAAGTTAGTGGTAAGTTGTTCTGCATCCTCATTCAAACCTTTATAAAATTGACACACACGTATCTACATCCAAAACAAAATTCACAAGTAACCATAAAATCTGCTTGTAATTACACAATTATTAAATAAAAATATAAAAAAGACTGCGATATCATCAAATTGCACAATAATAATAATAGCAGTATTTTTAC
>JAWQRJ010005475.1:0-10217 GCA_033557515.1 Diorygopyx duplodentatus
TTGTTTGTGTGTCTGCATATTTGTGAACTGTTTTTTCATAAGATAGTTTGCGTTTTCAGATTGATTCACGATGCGATGGCTTTTACACCCGCTTGCTTTAATGACTAATTTTTTGGTGCGGAAACCGAACCCCAACAGATGAATGATTCTCAATTCACTCACAGGAAAGGGGGATAACAACTTTGCTAAAATTCTAAACATATTGGATTTTTTGTATGAAATATTTTTCTTACAAATTAAAAAAAAATCATTGTTATCTTGTTATCATTATCGTCCACTAATAGTTATGAATGCATGTAGATTGAAATGAAACTTATATAGAAGACCTTCTGTTCTAGTAAAATACATTGACAAAACTTCTGTTTTATACTGCATAATAATATTCGATGACATAGGGAGTTATAGATAGTTTTGTATTATAATTTTAGCATCATAGTTTAGCTGTATTCCAAAACACGTTTGGCTAAATGATTGAGGGGGCTACATGACAGGAATTTCTTTGTACATTTATTTAGAGTTCTCTTGCCCTATAAGAGTGAAGGGTGGGGAGGGTATATATGTATGTTGAGGATTCTTCCAACCTTCTATCTACAACTATCTTGACCCACTGAACAATTATGTGGTAAGTTTCAGATTTTTGTTCAACAGCGATATATATTTTCTAGCTTTACATAACCTTCAAAACTCCCAGAACACTGGTACCTATTTTCAGCCGCGCCGCCTATTTAAAATTCTGAACATGCATTAAAATGCAAATTACAAATGAATTTAAATTCATCTGCAATTTGCATAAAACTACTCTCTGAAACCCGCATTAAAGTACGCTGTCTTACAAAATGGAATAAGTCGTTTCCGAAACTAGAAGCGTTTGAGATGACATTCGCCGCTACTATTATAGTGAATCTGATACTATCTATGGCTACGAATGCGTACAATGTTCAGCACCTTAGCTTAACTTTATTTTAACGTAATTTTAATTTGAGCTGACCTGCACATAATTTTGTTTCTAAAATGAAATAAATTGTATACACTCAACGTGTAAGTAATCTAATCCAGTGAATTCTCAATAGAGAAATCTGGGCAAAAAAATCATGAAATGAAATGGAAGGTTGTACTATCGTGGTCAAAGAATTGCGCTCCTAATTGAACACATATATTCTTTACGTAATAATCTTTATGCAATAATGCTATATTCATATTATATATTCTTTTGGCAGTTTTTTGACATCTCTAAGAAACTTGAATTGAACGTGCAGCGATATTCATCTTTCTGTGGTTTCTAGCAAGATTCTTAAGCTTTGTTGTAACCAGAGCTGTTGCCAAGTATATTAATTTTTTTTAACTTAACTGAGGGCAATAATAGTTGCAACTAAATTTAAATGCTGTTCTTAAAACATGTAATTTATAATAAGTTTGAAACTATTTAAATAATATGCTAGTAAACAATTAGTATTTTGTATTTTTGCTTACACAATGTATACTCCTCTATGGTATGCAGTGTGTAAGCAACAATACATGGGGAAATAGTGCTTCAGCCTTCTCCTAGTTATAGCATCACATAAAATCGCGATTACGTGGTTGAATTTTATACACTGCTGTCGTATTATTTTACATTGTAATCACGTTAGCGGAACGCTATAAAACAATGGGAACTTCTTTGCTCTCGAAATCACATTAACTAACTTCAGATGTAATATGATAAATTAATGTAAAGCTTTCTTTTCTCCCTACACCTTCTCACTAATGCTTTCCTGACTTCTATAGTCATCAAATATTTTTGATGTTCTGTGGAATAACATCAATCTATTATATCCCACCCATAATCCTTGTCGACCAGTTAGCAGTGGGAATAAATAACTATTTTTTACTATCGCTGACTTACTATTAAATCTTTAATTTGCCGGCTAAGGACAAATATTTACTACAGAATAAAACAAACAAATAACCAGGGCTTAGTAGAATCTGAAAACGCATGTTTTGAAGTTAACGGTTCATTTGTCCGCTACCTATTCTCTTACTCCTATTATTTTTGGAGATTATAGTTGGAGTTTTTCGTTGATAGATGGCGTTGCTAATTTTTGTTTAGGTAGAATTTGTTTATAAGGGGAAGTGGTAGTGATATCAGTCCCTTTCCGGAGAGACCCCCAAGGGGGAGGCGCTTAAAAGGTCTTAAAATGAATAAAACCTTCGAGAGTTGGCTGATTATAAAGTTTTCTTAAAATTTTAGATTAAATCCTATATGAGGAGAAGATTTAATTAACGGGTTTTTCAGCCATCATTTATCGAAGACATCATTAGCCGTTCACTATCTAGAGGTAAGCTCTTGTTTGTTCTGTGTCTAGGTTTAGGGTTCTTTATGGGCATTGTTGGGTTTTAAGTGGGATTTGTTTATTTTAGGCTCTTTTTCTTTAATCCTTTATTACATGGTGTCTTTCCCGATGAGATCACATGGTGTATGGTGTATAATGGGGGCGTTGTTAATTTCCATACGATATTTACTCTTTCCATTGAAAGGATGGGACAAATTGGGTGGATGAATTCAATTCGTCGTATTTTTCTCAGTCGCCATTCCCTCGTCGTACAGAGGTTATGCTACGCGTTGGGCGGAAGCCTGTCGTCTTTGTTTTTGAGAGATATTTTCCACGGAGTTCGAGTATTTTCTTCTGAGCCGGATTTAGTTGGTTTAGAAACTTTTGAATGAATTTTCGCAAGGGGAATGCCACTCTCGGGGGATCACGTAGTTGCGCGAAAGTTTACTCGCTTTGTATATGGATTTTATTCATTCTTAATGGTTATTGATAACTTAGTCTTCAAAAGGTGTTGCAGTACTTTGTTGACATTACTAGATTTCTGCCTGTAATGCGGAACAAGGAGGTTGCATTTCGAAACATGTGAAAGGAGCAATTAAATTTGTTGAACTTTATTACAGAGTTCACCATATTCATTAAGGACATTTATGGAGACTTCGAATTAACTCCTTCGTTTAACTTTTTTGAACGTCTCGATACAACTGGGGCTACAACTTCCTAGATTCCTCCGTCAAATTTATTGAAGTTTCCGAAGTAACTTAATGCAGTACTTCGTTAAACTCCTCGTTTTCGATGAGTTCTGGATTTGTCCTTCCTCCAAAGCAACCTGAATAGACAATAATTTTGCTTAGGTGCTTAAATAAAATGCCCGGCAATCAAATTAAAAATGTTTATATTATTTATACATGCTTTATGAAAAGTTATAGTTAAACATTATTTGACTAAAACTGATTTTTACTTACATTTACTTTATACTTATACATTTTACTTACGTATAAGTTTTCATTTGCATCAATAAGTGCTAAACCCACTTCAAGAAGTACGGTTAAATTCAGAATACTTTTTTGAGTTCACAAATCACTTGTAGCTGACTTCTATAGAATTTCTTGAACCATCCCTGTAATCCCATTTAGCCTTCGAAGCAACTTGTTGGCATTCTCCGCTGATTTCTTTGAAGACCTTGAAGCAACATAGTGTTTTCCTTTGAGCCCTTTAGAACGCCTAAGACAACTAATTCAAGTTGAAAAAAAATAAATCTACGCTTATAACAATTTTATAAAACCATACTCATTTACCACCTATTAGCTTCCACAGTTGTTACATCTTTTATTCCCTTTAAGTGGCTTTCTGCAAAAAACTTAATATGTTTATAAACCCTCCACCGATTACTCTAATTGATGTCGCTCTATGTTCACAAGTTGATACGCCTTGAAGTTATGCAACCAGACACGCGCTGAATTGACAGTCTACACTTACGACGTCACAGGTCGTGCCACGAAGGCTTATCTGGATGATCAAATTGAAAACAAAAACAAGCAATAAAGGAATTTGACTTAAAACTAATTAAAACTAATGTTAAAACTAGCAATGTATTTACGTAAAGAGAAAATTATGGTGCGGGATATCACAAAAGTAGTGTATTCAAAAGAGATTTAGGATAATCGTTGCAGATAAACAACTCACGTAAAAGATTAAATTCTTTCTATGGAAATCTGGATGGGTTAATTGCAAAAATCTTTTGCAATTAATTGCAAAAGTGCCAAAAGTGCCAAAACAGTGTTGATTTTATTGTTGTTGTTGTTTCCTGGGATAGTCAGATAAAAAGTGAATATACCTTCCTGACGCTGTAGGTTTTCTATGCCGAACCAAATTTAAATTAGAATTCCATAATTTCGAATTAATTCACCCCGAAAGAATTTCATACAAAAAAAATTCCATTCCATGCCAGTTAATAAAGTTTAGCAATGAAGAGCTGGAACATCCAACACATGAAATGGAGGCATGGCATTTTTTCCATAATCCCCCAAAGGCAGTTTCTATGATAGGGATTGTGGAGAGATCGATTTGAAAATGTTCTGTCATTTTACACACCATATCAATGTATATATAACTTATGAACTAGTATTTATAACCTTTGAACTAGTCAAAACAGGAACATGAAACCAAAACGGTATCAAATAGCATCAAGTTTGCGGTTTTTGACGTAAATTAGCAATGTTAGTCTTCCTAGATGGCGCTGCGAGCGCTATCAACTTTGAAATTTAACATTGTAAAGGAGATCTTGTGTTACCTCATTGTAAAGGTATTTCAATTGTCTGTTCAACCGTAGCTGGTGTTTTCGATTCTATCAGCCCGTGAAGTTTCAATAATTAAATTCTGTATAACGCGGTATAACTAGAATATTGTACGGAACTGCGATTAAACTGGATACAATTTTAATGAATTAGTAAGAATCTGAATAAACCCAATAATATAATAAAAGTAACAATATTTTTCAAATGACGAATCATAATTACAAAATATTAAAATTCGAATTAGAATTCCAGAGCAATCAGTCAATACTTTGACTAAGAGAAATACGAAAAGAATGCAGATCAGGTGGGTCTAAATCTTATGGAACTCGCGTGATAGTTACAGTAAAAAAAAGTTCTCGGCTAGAGATGGCGTTAGCAGTTCCATTTCGACTACTTCGCTACTACGCCGCTCGCCACAATAGTGGCGATAGTCGCTCTCAATGTTTTATTTGTGAACATGCCGCCTGTCTGTGCGATTTTTGGTAAGGTGGCCGCAATAAAACATACATTTTCGAAGAATAAGAGAAGCTAAGTTTATAATAAATTACGATATATAAATTACTACTGTTATTAATTATTCTTAGCTCGTGACCAACTTAAGTCGTATTGTCTTAAAGCACTGGTATTTTTCTTCGTTTCATAAAGCAATCAGCTAAGCAATTAATTTAGTAAATATTATTAATATATTAAACTTTTTATTTGTATATTCATATTGTGTATGTACAGAAATACTCTTCCTGTATACAGCATTTATTTCGCAGTTTTCATCATTTTTTAGTCGTATTGCCTTAAATTCGTTATTCATTCCTAGATCGTGACGAAACTTAGTCGTATTGCCTTAAGCAGTTGTATTTTTGCTTTGTTTCATAAAGTAATCAGCTAAGAAATTAATTTAACTTGATATTTTTATGTTTATATTTATGTTTTTTCTACTCTGCTAATTATTTTCTTTACAATATATTTATTTTTATCTCCTAATGTTTTTATCTTATTTGTACATTTCTTTTATCTTATAGTGTTTTAGATTTTATATTATATATTTCATGTGAATTTCTTCAAACATCGCTTCAAATATCAACAATTTAGATCTTTTAGTATTTTCATGTACATACTGATTTGGTATATATATTGCTGTCGTTGTTAACTTAAAATAACTGTTTTAAAAATCAATAGTATTAACTGCAGTTACTTCACTAAAGTTCATTAACAATTTGAAGTAATTTGAATTGTTTATTAACTGTACATTATCAGTGTAACAACAAAATATATACCAAATCAGCATTTAACTAAGAGTACTAAAAAATCTAGATTTTTGCCATTTTACTCGAAGTTTGAAGAAATAGATATGAAATAAGAAATCAATAATTAAATAGAGCAGTTAAGGCAGGAACCGCCTATACGCCAAATGATTACAGCACCATCTCTGTCCGAGTTTCAGCAGCTTTATTTCCCCACTCCTCCTTAACTATCGACACGACCTTAACGATCTTATCTACTTTATCTACATTTATCTACCATAACATGGCATAACTACTGTATCTACCATGACCGCCAACGTAGTGTACTACTATAACAAGTTTACTTCTATTGTTCATGAACAATCTTATTCATTAATAACGTGTGCAATAATTATAAATCAATAAACTTGCCTTAAAAATATGCCTAGCTTTTGTGTTCTGCCAATTGATCTTTGGGCGTTACATATATCGAAGTTACTATTAAGGTATGCATCACTTCTAATTGAAATCGGTTTAGCTGGAGATTAGAACTTATCAGTTCAGAACATAAAACTCTCGATACAGAAATGGAATAGGAAGCATCCATTACGCAAATCTTCAATATTTATTAACTATACCCCTAGTTATGATGGAAATATAGATAGTTATGGTGCATGCAAACATATTGTGGTTCAACTGTACTTTATAGAAGGAACATATGCGCCACATCACCGTGATGATATAGACAATATAGGCAATCTAGATCAGCCGCTGTTCTACTTATAGAATAACGTCAATACAACAACAAACATCTCGGTGTCATGTTCAATAAACGACTATATTGATTTATGTCGCTATCAATAGTATTCTCAATTATGTAGGGTTTTTGTAACTCGTAAACACTAATATTTGAGTGACTGAACACGTGTTGTTGATTAGAAAATTTTATCATACCATTTATCATAAGCTTGCTGTATAAATAAACTGCATTACTGGACACTAAAACTTTCAACGTTACTTTACGTAAAATTTTACCAACCTTTTAGAAAGTTGATTATTGAAGAAGAGTCAAGCCCACAACTTTTGAGAAAAACTTTGATGCAAAATAACGTTTTATTGATGGTGTGAGCAAAGTGGAAAAACTGGCGTGAAAACTTATTTTAATGTACGTTTTAGCGCATTTCAGAAAACTTCCCACTACACGGTTAATTCTTTAAATTTGAATGCGCTCAGCGCACATTAAATGGACGCAGGGTGTTCGTCGTAACAATTTAATTACGCGACCACGCTGTCACAACGCTATAAAACCTTGTTACTGTCAGTATGTTCATCATAAAGGTGCACGCAACGGGGTCATTCATTATTATTACTATTATTATAAGCTGAAATTAACATTCTTCCTGAGTGCTTAAATTAATAATTTCTCCATACTGCAAAAGGAAGTGGTTACTTGGACCGTTATTTCTGCAAATAATACGAACCATCTTTAATTATTCTATATCTTTATTATTGTACATAAACTGAGCAAAATCATCTGAGGTCTATAAAATCCTTTAAATGCTACGACGATTAGAAATGAATGGACTAGAATCATTATCGTAAATGGAAATTTACAATAAATCACTCTTAACTAGATGCTAATGTCTGGTCACCACGTATGATTCGTTTAATGATCTCCTTCGCCTTCTATAAAATCCGCTTTTTCTAAGCCAATCTGCTTTGATTAAATCGGCTCCCTTCTCACCAATCATTATGACAGGCGCATTGATGTTGCCGTTCGTGATGTAAGGCATGATTGACGCATCAATCACCCTGAGACCTGCTACTCCGTATACTTTCAACGCTGGATCTACCACGGCAGTAGGGTCCGTGCTCGGACCCATTTTCGCCGTACAAGAGTAATGGTAGATAGATAACGTATACTGTCGAACGAAGCAGTCCCAATATTCGTCCGTGAAGAGTGGCAAATGCTTGCAATTTGGGGCTGGCTTTCTGTGAAACCGTGCACCAAATTTCTTCATTGCTTCCGTTTCACCTAGAAATAAAATGAACGTAAGGTATATAAATAATAAAAGTGTTTAGGTAGATGTTTTAAATCACATCTACGGAAAAGGACTCCAAATGATGGCTGTCAAAAGTTTTTTTTCCATTACAATCAATATGTAAATATCAGGTAACAATTTGAGCACTATTCAATTAGTATATCTTAGAAACTAATACAGTTACACTTATTACATTGTTTTGTTGCGGAGTAACAGGTGGCCTCGCAGCTAATTGTGATTTAAAAGAAAAGGAAAAAAGCGAAAGTTCACACGTTTTCAGAGAAAGTCTTGCACAACAATCGTTCGGTCAGTGCTAACTTAATCAGCATCCGTGAAGAAAACGGAATTCGCAAGTTCACAGTTTCATTTCAGTCCGTGAATGTATAATCGATAAGGTTTGTTCTCGGAATATCAACCCATACTTTTAATGCACATATTTTGAATACGAACCAACGCAATAAAAATAATAAGTAACGTTTTACTCAGTTTGTTCGAGGACAATAAATATTATGCGGTCATTATTGATGAATTAAATCTAAGTAGCAATCATTAGTAAAAACATACACGCATTCATTTGGCTCGACTCAAGAAAGGAAGCTGCAATTTATAATAAGTGTAATTGTTTTTTAAAAAACACCGCATTATAAATGCATAGCAACGGGAATGCAGAGCAAGAAGAAGGCAAATATTTACAATAAAATTTGAAAACCGACTGTATTTCTGTTTACAAAATAATGGACAACATTTTGAATATTTGATTAAATAAAAACTGAAATAATGAAAAAAAGTGTATAAATAGTTGTTTCATTTGCTGGTTAAAACAATAACACATAAACCCATTTTATTCTAAATGAATTGATGGACTATTTCTTGCATATGTGTAAAGTACCTACTGAGTTATTAGGACTAATAATTTTCCAATTATCGCCTTATCTAAGAATGCCTAGATGAAATCTGAAGACAAAGTTGGTTGCGACATAATGGACACCACTTTTCAAACGTTTAATAGAATATTATAGTAAACCAATTAAAATCTAAAACAAAATCTTCCTGTCTCTTTTATACCTTTTTAGTAATCCTTTCCTTTGTTCTAAGTGAAGCATCTATAATAGCTTCAAAGATGGTAAATAGAAACCTAACAGATGATTTCTAGAGAAAAGATCTAAGAGGGTTAGGTGGGATTCTAACAGGCTACTCCATTGCACCTCAGCAAGCTAATCCATCGATCTGAAAAATATTCGTTCAAAGCGTTCGTTTTTAGCGAACTTGAACAGGATAGTACAGAGCCCATACAATCTTGCTGGAAGCTCAAAAATATTGTTCTCACTTTCGAATTTTTTTATTGTCATAAGGTCAATGTAGTCTTCTAATAAGTCCAAATAAAATGCTCCACTTAGATTATCGTCAATTAAAACTGGTCCAATGGAATTGTGCACAGAAGTTACCCGACCCATACACTTAGTTTTGAGGGAATTTTTGGATGAAAAATTGACGGTATCTTTCAGGTGATATTTCATAAAATTGATTTGTAACCCACAGCCTATTTGAAAACTAGGTAAGTTCTTTTTGGAGCATTTCTGTGAATTTATTCGGTGAATTTTTACACATTCTGTGTACACACTAGATTCAAGATCATGAACAGCTAAAGAAAAGTGACACCCCATTCCGTTTTATACATATTGTGAAGAATGCATGTTCAATCATGGATAGGACCATGAGTCATGATCAGCATTGATTTTGTAACCTGCCAAGTGTGCGAATGAACCTTAGGTACGGCCGTTAGAATTTGAAATTAATCGTTTGGAATCAAAATTATGTTTCCAGATCGAACACCATTTATATCTCAAAATAATGAAAAGGAAGGAGCATGTCATTGATTGTTGAGTTCGACTCGAAAAGAGACGAATGAAGAATTATATAGTAGAAGTTACAAACCGTTTCTTAGAAGAAGTTTTACCTTTTGCTAACCGTTCGTTAAAATTTTATTTCGTGTTAATTTCAATCTGTGAGCTATTTCTTTCTCATAATGAGCGTTTCCTATGCGTTGCTCTTATTTTTCATCTTTAAAACTTCTGTCTATACAATTTTATCTTTTAACTTTCATAATTAACTTTTCCATACCCGTTGGTCTATTTTTAGCAAAGATTACACAAAGAGGTCTGCAACCAAAAAACTGCATAGGATTTATTCACTGTTTCTTATAGACTTTTACTCACTGAAATCGGGAAAAATATTTCAAAAATTCCATCACGTCAGGTTTTCTTGCAAAACTAATGTTTTTAGTTTAATTAAGTATAAAATTTCTCTTTTTAACCTGAAATCTGGTATCCTATTCTTGAGTCAAAAACCATATCC
>JAWQRJ010005476.1:0-10217 GCA_033557515.1 Diorygopyx duplodentatus
GATTCGTGGCACCGGATTATCGATATCCTGCAAATATCGGCCGGCACCTGAAAGCCGTTTTCGCTGGCCGAGGAATTCATACATACAAACATACAAACAAGATTTGCGCGTTTAAGAATATTAGATACAATTTTTGCTCATTTAATATAATAGTGGATAATTTTGTTTGATTGGGTTGAAGTGGATTCAGAATATAATTTACGTCGAAACTATTCTCTTCGCGAAGCTATTAGTGGTAGTAAAAGTCCATTATAATATTCAGTTTCAAAATATTTCGTTAAACTTCCAAGTAGTTCCGCAAATTAGTTGCGGATATAGCAATTTGTAAACATTGACTGCGGTTGATAGATTTAGATAGTTTTCTACCAACCCACGTAGGTTGCGGTTGGAAGTAATAACATAACGCATTTGCCTTTCATACGCGCACGTTGTTATTATTAATCAATTGTAATTATGATCCTTTTCTGGAGAAACCTCTACAATATTACATTTTGTATCCAATTTGGGCGAAATAGGGTATTTTTAATAAAATAGATTAAACAATAGCTAGAATAAGAGCTTTTTTGTTAATTGAAATACTTATGTAATAAAAATATAGTAGAGCAAATTCTATTGAAAATATCACTATTGTGGTTAGAGGTTAAGGTTAGAAATTTAAAAATAAACAGGAACGTGGTTTCTAATGAGCGGTGTTTGAAGTCCCCGGTAGCTCAGATGGTAGAGCAGCCAACTGGTAATTGGTGGGACGCGTGTCTAATGGATACTAACAGAAAAATATTCTTCTTCCCAATGATAAATGAAACTAAAGCGCTATAAATTAACATTAGATCACTTGCAAATCCTTTCTCGGTACATTTTAGGACCACAATAAGATTATCCTTCGCAATTAAAATTTCGTAAACAGTTTTGCATTTGCATACGCCAAATTGCAGAGAACAATGCGCTTTGTAGCACACATTAACCTCAACGCATATACAGAGATTAAATTATACACGTCTTGCGAGATGGTACGATCAAATTTCCTCGATTGCAGACTGGGGATAGTTCTGGCGTCTCAGGGGGAATATCACATCTTTAATTGGGTTGTTGACATTCTCCACTGTCTGGTGTTTGCAGACATAATTACGGTCTGGAACCAGTGGCGTTCCTGGGTGAATCAATAGGTTCCGTTGCATAATTACTGTGTGTCGCTTATGAATTACGGACTAACTAGACCGTCGCTGGCGTTCATCGTCAAATTCTCTATAACAATTCCGGCGTGTCGCGCCGGCAAAATGGCCTTTGAGGGCACATCCTCGAATCCCGACGCCGTCTACTCGAATTTCGCGTAAAGTTCGAATAAATCCTATAATTGAATATGGCGTCGGCTTTATTTTAAGCTCGGTTCCGGAAAATTTGCATATTTTATGCATGCAACGCTCCCCGGCGGCGGTTTGCAGGCAACTGCAACTGCAACGACGATGCACGGGGTCGCACGTATGGCCTGATCAATGCAGCACAATAAATAAATGCGCCAAGCACTCAAGCCGGCCGTTGATTTCGGAATGCTTTTACGCGAACATGCAACTTAGCTAATCCCAGGAATGCCCTGATTTATGCCCGAAACCGACTTCCTGCCCGCGAAGTTTTTAATTCCGAAGTTAACGTTACGTGTACAGATTTTTAGATTCAACGTGGCGGCCACTCCAAGCCGGGGTTGAGTGTAGTTACGAACAGTTACGTCTTTTTCTTCGGCTACTCTAATTCTTGGGCACGTTCAAAAACGTAATCCCTGCAGAAAATTTGCCGCTGTTTGTAAGAAATCTTCTTCCTTGCTAGAACGTTCAAAAACAGAACTAAAACTGATATTTCTTTTTAGTTTCTCTTATTGTCCCTACATCTATTTTATAGTTCTTTATGTGCAGTTAAGGAGAAAGATAGGAACGCTTAAATTTTGGGAGAAGGTCTCAAAAGAAGATGTTTCTATCTTCTTCTTCTAACTACAAGATGTATTTATTTTCAGCCTTGAGCCATATATCACAATAAGTTATTGGTATGTGTACAAATACCTATTTCAGAGTTCATTTCTATGAAATTTTTATCGCAGTCAGGAAGATAATCAGACGTTCAATTTTTGCCAGCAACAAGTTTTTAAAAGTTTTATTTACATCGTTATTTTATTGCATGTTTACGATGAGGTTGTGTTCATTTGAAAATGACAGTTTTAGTGAACTTTCGTGTTTGTATTTTTCTAGATGTTTATGTTCCTACAAATGTCCCCGACGCCTGCTTATTAAAGGCTTGGTAAGTATTTCTTTATGGATCCATCTCTCACGGCTGTTAGTCGGAAACATAGAGTGCCAATTTATTTAATGCCAAATTTGCTGGCAATAAACTGATAATAAAGCGCCATCTGTATATATATGCTATTTCAAAGTTTTCTTTCAAAAATGCACAGTTTAATGGAAAAATTAAACATTCTATGCGATAACACTTCTAAGCATCACATGTAAATCAAAAATATACCTGGGAAGCAACCAAATAAGATTCCAAGTAAGAGATTACAGATATCAGACATGCACGCACTAAAAAATTATCAAAAACGGTAAATCGACTATCATTCTCAAAGGGTAAATGACAATATAAACACGCTGTTGTTATGATGTTGTAAACTAGTAATCTTCTAAGTGCCTCAGACCTCTTGAGGTACAAAATGAACAATTGTATGTTGAATAGTTTGTAGCGTTGAATAAAGTTCTAAAAATGCTTGTGTCATTTTGTTATGTATAGTTTGAATAAATTTCTCTAATAGCTAATTGATCGTCTTTACGTTTGATTAATGTGTCAATTAGTTTCGTATTGCAGTGGTTGGCATGTACTAATTGTTGTATAATAGAAAGTTCTTCTTTAACATTTTGTTGGCCCAGTGGTAGGGTAAATGTTATGTGTATTAACGCCTTATGTGCTGCTAATTTATTTGTTTTGTGATGGCAAGAATCGATTGAAGACGGGTTTTTAATGTTCGGTAGTGTGGGTTCTCCGTAGATAAAAAATTCAAATTTCTTTGATCCGTTGTTTTAATTTAAATAAAATATCACATAAGCAAAAATACACATGCACCTAAATTATACGCTTTAATTAAAACACACCAACCAAAAATGCCCATATGAACAGTCGTTTCTTACATTCATTCTCCAAATCAAATAATCACGAAATTAAACTCCTTTCGAATTAGTAAATAAACTAACAAACATATACATACCACCAAACATAAACTTCGATGTTACAACTATGTTTTCAAATATGAATATTGAATTTAAATATAGCAATTAAATTTAGATTTTCTATGTATAGAAAAGTCACACAATCATACATTATAATAATCCAAGAAAGGAAGGAAAGTAATGATTTTTACTAATCAGTATGTTTAGAAACTAAATTTAGATTTTTAACACTTTCATTAATCGACAAGTTTCGGTATCATAGTACCATCATCATGCACAAACATGGATATAAACATGGATGGTCTCCTTCCTTTCTTGGAATTAATTAAATCAGTAATGCAGACTTTTCTAAATCATTATGAACAGAAGCGATTCACGCTTAACTCTGAACAAATGGAAAACTATACACCTTAAACTACATAAATCGCTGTTAAACATCAAATTTATCAAAACATCTCTATACTTCAAGTTAATTCTTATTTTTGCTAATTTTAAATTTCCTAAACAATTCTCTAGAAATAAAGTATTCCAATTAAAACAACAAATTAGGACAACAGAAATTAGAAAACAATAAGCTAATAATTATAACATAACATTATACAACCTTTATTCAGATTTAAACATAAAATTCCACTTTCTGATACTTGGCGGATACATCTAAAAAGTTAAATTTCTCAATAAAATCACACTTCATAAAATAACAAACAAACACAAAAAGGAAACAAAATTATTAAAATCAAAACGAACCCCAAATACACTATTTGAAAATTCACCCAATTTTCACACCCGTTTTACTAATCTTTCGTATCTGAAACTAACTAAATCAGAAGGAACGCTTCTTCAAAAAGGACATAAATATTCTTCTTACAAAGAAATCAACTTTCCAAAGTTGACAACAGAAATTGAAGCAGCCATCAAAAATCATAGCAGAAGAAGAAAAATCAAGTTATTACAACCATTAGAAAAAAAGAAAACCAACATGATCGAAGTAAAAAATCAAGGATACATGAAAATCAAGAAAACATCACACTACGAAACCTAAAAAAAAAGATAAAAGAAGAAAACATCATAGCTACAACAGGTGATTAAAACGATGGTATAATCCTAATGACCAACGTAGATTACTTTCAAAAAACAGAATTATTTATACAAGAAAATGACTTTGTAGAGGTAAAGAGAAACCCTAATCTAACTTTTCATAACAATTTCAAAAAAATCATAAAAAATACTTCAGAAACTTTAAATAAATATAATTTCAATCCTAATAGATTTAGATTTTAGATTTAGACCAATTATAATCTCCACTAATTCTAGTTCATACTTAGTGTCCAAATTCTTAGTCAATTTATTCAAAAATATAACTAAAATCACACCTAAATATACCATAAAAAATTGTTACAATTTATTTGATAACATCCACAATTTAGTATTACCTTCTGAATTTACAACTTTATCTTTTGACGTTACTAACTTATACACTAATATACCTTAAATATTACTAATATATTAAAGAAACAATTTCCATAGCTACACAAATAATTAATAATCACTTAAACAATAACACAGATGCGAATAACTTAATAAAACTTTTAACTGATTGCATTAATCAAAATCACTTCACTTTTAACAATAAATATAAATTACAAAATGATTGAAGGTTTACCTATGTGTTCGCCACTTAGCGGACACTTGAGTGACATTTTCATGAACCATTTAGAAAAAATTATACACAACAACAATTTCAAATTCATTAACAAAATTATATTATGGAACAGATATGTAGACAATATTCCAGTCATAATTGACACTACAAATATAAATATTATAAATCAACTTAATAATTTTATAAATACATTACACCCTAAAATAAAATTCACCAGAGAATTAGAAAATAATCACACCTTAAATTTTTTCATTAAATTAAATCACTTTAATAACATCCCCACATACAATTAATTATGACATTTATAGGAAAACTACACAAACCGACGCTATTATCCCATTTAATTCTTTTCATGGCCCAACTATTAAAAAATCAACGTTCATGTCTTATATATACACTAAAAATACTCCTTTCAGTTTTAATAACATGAAGGAGAGTTAAATATTATACAACAAATTGCTTCTAACAATGGATCGTAACCATTAATCGACTATTTTAATAATATTTTTCAAAAATACAACGTTAGACACAATAACCATACAACACTACTACATATAGAAGATAAACCTAAACCAATCTATTGAGCCATCCCTTACCAAAATCAAAAAATCAGTAACAAAATTAAAACAAACAATAATCTAAAAAACATACTTAACAATAGTATACCTATAGTATACCTTAACAATAGTACAACAATAGTATACCACCTATCAAATTGCTAAAAAAAATGGTGTATACACCCTTACATGTGAAACAAATCGAAATTAGAATCAAACAACACCTCACAAGCAATAATTCAAACTTCGGTAGACACATAAACTTTAACAATCATAATTGATTGTTATTCACATTTGATAAAATCAAAATCATTCATCAACAGAATAAAAGCTACTTAATGGAATTATTCGAAAGCTATGCAATAGATTCTTTTAGAAAACACCACCCACAAACCTTACTACTTAATGATCAATTGGAAAACAATATTCCACATATTTACCATTCTCTTAGACACATTTTAATAAGAAAAAAAAATTATAAGAAAACATTTTTCTACTTCGCATTGAATTTTAATACCCATATCATTTTATTTAGGTACTTATTACTTTTTTACTTACTTCTTAATTAATCAATTTCCCAATTGTTTTAAACATATAATTTTTTCATTATTTTTTACTAAATTTCACCTTTTCTTTTTGTTTACATTCTTTCGATTTTTACTAATTAATAATTGAAGTTTCTCTTTAACTCTATAATTTAATAATTTATAACTTGCTATTTTATTATATTACAAACATTTACTTTCTAAAATTACTTAATATAATTCTTCAATTTAATAATTGATATAAGTTTTTATCATTAAATTCGCAAAATCATGTAACTGTTATAATCAATTCTTACAATATAACAATATAATTTTTAAACTATAATTTAAATTCAAAATCCAAATTATTCGCGCGTATATTGCTACGCACTTCATATAAAGCATGTTCGATTTTCCGGTTTTCCGTTTAATACTGCAAACCTAGCCGTCAGCAATGCAATAATGTCTTTTAGAAATAATCTAATGTAGCTTCAAATGTGTTATCATCTAATTAAACTTCTTCGTTTGTAGAGGTGTATAACGTAAGTTACACCTAACCTAATGTTTACAATAATTTAACACGTGATTTTAATTATAGTTTATAATGATTTTGTAATCAAAAAGTCCATGTTTGCCCACGATGATGGTACTACGATACCGAAACCGGTCGACGAATGAAAGTGTTAAAAATCTGAATTTAGTTTCTAAACGTACTGATTAGTAAAAATCATTACTCTCCTTCCTCTCTTGGAATTCTTAAATAAATCAGTAATACAGACTTTTCTAAATCATTATAATTATAAATGAGGTAAACGAACCAATAAAGGGCTGAAGGTGTTTCATTGCTTTATTCCTTTCCCCATTTGTGTAGCCTTTCACTCTTCCATAAACATTCTTTATTATTCTAATAAGTTGGGTTGGCACATCTGGTTATTCGAGGCAACACCAAATCATTTCTCTTTCCACGGTATCAAAAGCTGCTCTTAATATCTATAAAGACTAGGTAAAGTACTTCATATTCTTGTATCTTCCTTTCTACAATTCTTTTGAATATGAAAATTGCATCACTGTTTGTTTTGTATTAGTTTATTCAACCTCTCCCCTATTATTCTGGTGTATATTTTGAATGTGATCGAAGAAAGGCAGAAATATTAGGAGAGAGTGTTTTCCCAATATTTTTGGTATTTCTTCCTTGTTCCATGCTTCGTTGCATAAATTCCATAACCATTCTGGTCCTACCTATCCATTTGACAATTTCCGGTCCAATCCCATCCTCGCCACTTGCTTTCCATGTTTTTATTTCCATTATCGCTTCTTCTATTTCTTCTCTTCATAATGAAAAAAGAATGAGACCTTTGATTATTTTTGTTTTCGTCTTGTGTGTTTGTGTTTTATCCTCTGTATTACTCTTCAACTTTTCCGAAAAGAAATGCTTTCGTGTGTTTCAAGATAATCTACTGTTTTCAACTGGTATATCTTTGTCATACATTCATTGTTTTCTTTTCTTTATTTCTTGATAGTAATTTTATCTTGGCCCAGAATTTCCTAATATTTGTTTTGTAGTCTACGTTAATTGTTTTCTTTGAGTGGTTTCTCTCTTTTATGTAGTCTACTCTGTCTATTTGTGATTGAGTCTGCAGATTTTTTTTCCAGATCGTTTCCTTTTCCTTTATGATTTCTTTTATCTCCGTATTCCACCATCTATTTATTAACATCATTAATCTCTTATTCTGATAACTGTGTTCATATTGGATACGATGGAATTTGAATGTTTACTTTTTTCATCTTAGATCTGCCACAAGTTCCCAACAAATCGGATTTTAGCTATAAAATGGGACAACCTTTTTGGGTTTTGGCCGACCATATTAGATTCGTCATTTTGAATTTCTTCCTTTTAAGGGCACATACATAATTGATGACACAAAATCGTCTACTATCCATTGTCACGTGAATACATGCAATTAGTTACAGCGGACTAAATCTGAAACAGTTCGTATTTTAACTTGAGAATGGGAGCATGAGAAGATTCTTCGAGTCGCCGATTACCAATCTGAAGTCAAGTGCAATGTTTTACTTATTCCATACAAAACATTTCAAAATATTTCGGCAATCCATACAAAAATTCAATCTCAGCATTCTCTTAGGATACGATTGTTACAATATACGATTGCCACTATCAATCAATCAATGTTCAATGATAGATAGCAAATTGAAATTCTCAGAATATGCTACCAGACGAAGAAGAAAATGCTACACGATTTTTCGGTTTTCTGCGCCAGTAAAATACCTGCTGGAAATTTTCTGATAGTACCTGAGCTGAGCTTTCCGCATACGTGGACCACCTATTCAAAATACACTTGTACGGAACACTTACAGCGCATACGTCGATTCAGTTGAATTTTTGCCCTCGCGCGAGTAGAAACGCCTGAATGGCGGACCAGCTGAATGCAAAAAAAAACATTCGAACGGACGTATTCCACGGGCGATGGCGGCGTTTAAATTTTTTATTTCGCATCCGGGGCAAGAGGGAGATTTATTATTGTGTATCTAGCGGACGGAAGGGGGCGCAAAATCGATCAGCAGTCTGCCTTTGAGTGATTAAGGGCCCGAAGAAATTCCCCTAAATTCAAAGCAAAATCCACTTTAACATTTGCAAAAGCACGTTTCTCCGGTTGCGTCGGAAAGAAAACCTCGTTATTCCGCGCCAGGGGCTCTCCGCCAAAACAACGAATCGTCGAAAATGGATGCGTCTGATTATTCGAGAGCCGTCTCTATTATCGCTTTTGTTTCCGAGACGCTCTTAGAAGGTCGCTGGAATGGATTTCACGACGACAGAAGTAATAATGACGAAGCTAACGAAGTCACGGGTATGATTTTCGTGTTACACGAAAGTGAATTTAAATAGTTGTATGCTAAATATGGAAATTAAACCACATCCATCAGTCATTTGCAAACAATTTTCTGTTGGTTAACAACACACCTCTCAATGCGTTACATTGATTTCCATAACTGTGTCGATTAGGATTCAATAAACATTTAAACTACATTACCTAAATAATCTACTAATTATATTCATTAATATACCAACTAATTTGATATGGTATTACTATATTAAGTATGAATTGATTACATAAGCAATAAGTGAATGCACGTTAAAGATTACAAAAAGGTTTCTTGAAGAAAACCTTGGAAGAAAATATAGCTTCTAGAATAAAGTGACCAGATGTTATATAATGGAATATGGGGTGCTCACTTAAAAAGACGTTTTTATTTTGTGATTTTTATAATATATGTATGATCTTACATAATATATTGTATCATCACAATAAACGAGTACTTGTATGCACAATAATCATACACTCATAAATTACATTACAAAATTTTTGCATAGCGTCAACATCGAAAACAAATATAAATATTAATGTAAATCTATCCATTAACATGTAAAATATACAAACCATAACATATTTACTTATACATATTTGCTTATAAATACTTTTCTGATCTATGAACTTAAAATAAATCTTCATTTTTTGTTATATTATTCCAATTTTTATTTACAAGAATGGAAAAAATTGCACTTCACTTGTAATGTTGCCTTCGAAGTTTCTAAGCCCAATTGCATTTTGTCTGTGGTCCATATTTTGTTCACTTCTGAAAAAATGCGTTCCGTTGAACCATTTGTCCCTGGCAAGCATACTTCAAATTCAATCGGTTTCTTAATATTTATAAATGGTACGTTGTCGTTCCCAAAGTGATTAAATATTTCTATCCTATGTCTTTTATCAGTTGGTATCGTATTTTCATTGCAAGAGTTTATTTTTTTGGTTAAATTTAAATTTAAAGATTTCAGATTTAACACAAAATAATTCAAAACTTCAATAAGAAATCATTTAAATATTCCTCTATTACCTACAAATCCAAAAAATCAATTTAGGAAAATTCCAACTTTATGAAAATTCGTAATTTTAATTTCTCTGCATTGCACACAAATTAAAATTTCAATTTAAAGACTTCAGATTTAAAAAAAACAAAATCAAAATTTCATTAAGAAAGTTCCGGATGAAAATAACACAGCATTAGAAAAAAAACGATCAAAAAATTGTTAGTAAATAATAATATTCGTAATATTTTAGGAGAATAATGTAGCAAATTTGAAGATAACGAGATTATTTACTAAACATAACCTCTCATTTATTTGTTAAGTTATATGCACGGTATACTCCAATCACGTAGTGAATTACATATAATTTACGATACTCCATAATAT